>BPLQ01005576.1:0-177938 GCA_021605075.1 Caerostris darwini | reverse complement strand
TGGCAACCTAAGTCAATTGCCGATATATTTGACAATCTTTTCGGGAAATACATGTGTCTAGGATTAAACCGGGGTAGTGTTATTGCTAAAAGTCCAGTGCAAATGTTTTCTTATGTTTTCTTATTTTAGGAGTTTGCAATTCATTAGTTTTTATATTTAATTAATTAATTTATTTTACGTCAGCCAGTCTATGAATAGTACAGCAGAGTAAACAAATAATATTAAAAAAAAAACATTTTTTTAATGTCAATTCCTACTCTTTTTTTTAACTATATTACAGAAAGTAATTTATAAATAATTTTTATTCATTTTTTTAAGTTCATCTGAGGCCATCTATTGGTCGATACATGCGACTAAAATCATGAAAAAATACAAACATATTTAATTTCGTATATCATCATCATCATCGCCCCAACAACCCATGTGGGCCAAGGCCTTCTGCTGCTGGTAGATTTCGAGACGAGAGATGCTTTTCTTTTTACGGGGTAGGGTTGTCAGCCCAACGCTACAGCTATATTAGACAGTTATAGCTACGGTTTAAAGCTGATTTCGAATCACTAAAAACATCGATGGCGTTGTCGAGAATCGAACTAATCAAACCATTGCAACACCGGTATTGGTGGCCATCACTCGGCCATCAGGCCCCAATTTCGTATATCAACTCATTAAAACTAAACTGTCATGAGTTTGTTAAATTAAAATGGAGCAAAATATGTTAAGATGTATTTCACTTAATGAATGACATTACATTCTCAAATAAATCAACTTTTAGTCAGAGTGTATTTTCTCATTTCAAACAATCTTCTAAAGATTAAAATTAATAATATAATTCATTGCATAAGATGAATCTCTTTATTATCTTTATAAACAAATCTTAGTTATAAATCCCACTTATAGCATTATGTCGAAACCTCAAGAGCAAAACTTGAGTTTATCATTTCCCACTTAATGAGTATCTCCTGAATTTTGTTTGCAACAAATTGTCCCCAATCTTCTTTCCCTTCTCTTAACAACAAATGCCTCTCTTTCATAACTGGAGATTGGTTGCCACTATAGATGTCAGGAGTCAATTAAGTAAGTAGATACTGGAAGCATTTGAGATGCCACGCAATGTGCCATCTTTTAAGGACTTCGGGCAAAGTAAATTTAGATAGTAGAAATAAAACTCGAGATGCAGTCTTCTAACAGTTTGAGGAGATCATTATTGTTGCCTAATGGATTAAATTTAGCGTGAATGGTATGTCATTAAGAAGAATTTTATACGTGATTTATTTTTATATTATAGAATACAAAGTGCTTAAAGTAATAATATCTTCGTTTATTCAAAATATGTGTAATATAATAGTATCAAACAAACCTTATATTTCTTAAAGTACAGATATAATTCCTTAAATATTTCACAACATTCTATTATGCTTAATTAGTTACTGTTATTTTAAATTAAAATCAGCGAAATTATAAATATTTACTTAATGCACACGGTTCACAATAGCTATTTAATTTTGAAAATAATAAATATCGAGTATATCCATACTTATCCAGAAAAAGTTTAATTAATTTGACTGGTATACACAGCTAGGTGAAGCAAAGGTTGTTTAACAATCATTCAAGAAGCGATTTAATTTTTAAAAAGTTGTTTAAAATTAATATTTTTGGTAAAAGTGAAAAAAATATAATCTTAAGAAGAGAAAACGCCTGCTATATTTATAGATACTTGGTGATCTATCGCTAATTCTCAGGTAGCCAAAAAGTAACTCTGATTATTTCTAAGATGAGCATATCCGAATATAATATCAAAAATCATAAGCATTCATGATCCATGCGAATAATAATGTGTAATACATAAATGGATGTTTTAGTTCCTATTTCTTGAATAAATTAAGTTTCCATATGTGGTAAAATGACTAAATGTAGTGTTGCTTACAAGAAAAGAATATTTTCGTTAAAAATGACGATATAAAATGCTAACGAATGCTTTTTTTTTGTTCCAGCAACTAAATTTAAACACATTGAATTAAGGAAAATTCAACCTACTGAAGGATCTTTCCTAACATTGTGATAGAACGCATTAAATAGATTTTATTAATAAAACAATCTCAAATGATATTCAGTCAATTTTTTTTTCTTAATATCTATCATGAGCAATGAGCTTAATCACTGAGACGAAATTAATTTGCAAATCTAGTTTGCGCGAATAGCTCTTGACTGTAAACTACACTAGCTGCGTGACGTCAAAGCCTCAAGTGCTAAACTGAAGTTTATTATTCTTCACTTAATGAATGTCTCCCACATTTTGTTGGGAACAAAAGCTCGCCAAACTTCTTTCACTTCCCCCATTATTGGCGACTGCTTTCCAAAGAGGATCGCAGGTGTTAATTAAGTAAACAGACACTGAATAGCGGTGAGGGTGATTAGAGTTCCACGCAAAATTCGCAATCTTTTTAAGGACTTTGAACAAAGTATTAAGTTTGGGTGGCCCGGAAAGATGAAGTATGGATTTTGGAGATTGTGTCTTACAATACTCTGCTAAAATTGGTGTTATTGTCGAGTGATAAATTGGAATGGCTTTACACGGTGAAGAACCGTCTCAAATGCAGTTAATTATTTAGAAAGGCCTACAAAGTACTTGAAATAATAATTAAAGTGTTGTTAATTCATCATCGAATTTTTAAAAAATTGATTTAAAATGACATAGGTGTAGTAATATTAGAATCTGGCTTTTTAATAATTACAAGGTAATGTGGAAAGATCAGCTTCTGAATCAGCTAACCATTGAATTAGTTTCTAAATATTTGCTGTATTTTATATTAATTACATTTTTATTGAACAGAAAGAAAAATCAATAACTGATTTTCTAAATTTTAATGTGATATCGCAATGTTCTTGTGCAAAACTTATTTCTATTAAACACAGTCTTTCAAAAGATACTTTTAAATTATTTAATTAAATTTAAAAATATTAGAACAAAGTTTGAATAAAAATGATTGTGAAAATTGATTATATAATATTTGCACCAAGGGGCACCTTTATACATTCCTACATACGTAAAGATTGTTGATTAACAAATACCGATTATAATATGCCTGGTGAATTAATAATGATTACGAAATTATTTTCCAGTTGTATAAGACTTAACATTGTTTCCACTCTGCATCTATAATAAATCAGGTGATCGTCTGTAATTTTAGACCCAAAAGATATTAGAATAAACATTATTTAGCCTTATCTATTATTTAAAAAAGGACCTGATGTCGTAAATTATTTAAATATATGGTGTAAAATTATCATTAATATTTTATTCATTGATCTTTTTAGTTGGCGTTTTTTTATTGTTAGTTTTATTTTTAGAGATTCCATTGAAGTTGGGAGAGGATGTTTGTCGAAGAAGGGTTGTGATCAATAACCTTAAAGTCCTTAACTCCTACCTTAGAAGTAGACATTCAATTATATTTATTGATCAGGCAAAATTGCCGCAAAGGAATTATTCTTGTGTGGAGTTGGAGGGGGTTAATCCGTGTTTATTCAGATAATATGCGAGGGGCCACTACTGTGGAAGCAATCAACCCCTGACATCCAAAAAAAACTAGATGTGCTGCATGGTTTGATTAGGTGCTGATATCACCCTTCACCAATGGAAAAGCATTGGACCCTTGGGAGAGTTTAACGTAGAGATCCAGCTTCTAATAAAAAAGGACAGATTATCTGAAACGATAATAAATGTGTGGGTGAGATGAATTTGGACAATGAGGAGAAAGGAGAATACTCGAGAACACCATTGCGATGGGTATAGACTAATTACCTGAAAGGAGACAAAAAGAGACGGAGACATATGGACAGACAGAGAAGAATTAAAAAGGCAATCCCTGGTTATATGTATTAACATAATCCCTGGTTATATGTATTAACATAATCCCTGGTTATATGTAACTCTAGCCCCCGAGCAAGGAAATTCTAAACGCTGTGGAAAACTAAAGTGGAGAGTCCTGTATGAGAGAATAAAGAGCTGATTTAGTGATGATCCGTTGGTAATTAAAGAAAGGAATCGAATAATTCGTAATAAAAGAAAATAATCGAGTAAAGACAGCACTTCTGGAAACAGTAAAGTTCAGGTGGATAGGTCTGCTAATAACGGATAATCAATATCTCCTAAACTACCCTAATTCTTGATTAGTACCTGAGAGAATGCAAGTCATGAACTTTGATAATAAAAATCTAAGACTTTCTTCAATCCTCATGAGATTGCAGAATACACCAGTAAAGGGTGATTAAAAATATCGTTTGCTGTTTAGATTCAGTTGGATGACTTAAATAATATTTCTTCAAAGTATATATATTTGTTTTAAAGTGTGCCATATTATATATTCAGTTATGCTCCTTAATTAAATGCTCTGCATAATTATAAGATTTGGTAAAATTATTTCAATATCTACATATTTATAATAAATCAGGTGATTTTCTATAATCTTAGACCCCAAATATACTGGCCTAAACATAATTTTGGCTTGTTTAACATCTATAAAATGGCCTGCTGTCTTGTCGAAATATATTTAAAAATTAGTTAAATATATGAAGTAAAGTTATCATTAATATTTTATGCGATGATCTTTCTAATTAGCAATTTTATGAAATGGGAAGTGCAGATGAACAGAGATTCCATTGAAGCTGGAAGAGGATGTTTGTCTAAGAAGGGTTCCAGTAATCAATAACCTTAATTAACTTCTTGTGTGGCGGTAGGGTGCTAATCCGTGCTTATCCAGATATTTTGTGTGATGCCTCTTGTGGGAGATATCTACCCCTTGACATCCAAAACATTAGACCTGCTGCCTGGTCTGATTAGGTGCTGATATCACCCTTCACCCATGGGAAAGCATTGGACTTTTGGGAGAGCTTAAGTTGGTGATTCAGCTACTCAAAAAAAGGACACATGATCTGAAACAATAAAAAATATATGGGTGAGATGAAGATGTACATTGAAGATAAATGAGGGTATTCGAGATCATCACCACGATGGGTATTGACTAATTACCTGAATGGAGACAAAAAGGGATGGACAGACAGAGGAAAATTAAAAAGGCTATTCCTGGCTATATGTTTTGACATGGAAAGCTCTAGACTAGGGGTGGCCAACACAAATGATCATGCAGGTTATTTCGGAAATGCCTCATAGCTCCGCGGGCCGCATATAAAATTATATCCCCATATTATATTTAGACCCACTATATACGCATTGTTTTTGAGTGAAAAATTGAAATATAGCGAGTTATTGTTTTTGTACTTATTATTATTCTTACATGTAAACATAGATAATATAATAATAATGATACTAGATTTACATTGTAAAGAAATATATAATGCTACAAATGAAATATAAAAAAAAAACATGTAAATATAAACGAAATAAAAAATGAAATCATTAAAAAATATTTTTTTTTTCAATGCGGTATTTGTTTCTCCATTGTTTCACTTAGCTTTTGCAAATCGATCTCAATTTGGGTATTTGCACATCATAATGGGTGTTGCAAGTTAGCGTTCGTCATGTCTGAGCGTGTTTTGTGCTTGGTCAATTTAATTTTCGAAAAAACGATTTGCAGGTGTAAGTTGAACTAAAAGCGCTCACAGCGTCCACTAAGAGTCTGGTTAGCTCCGCTATCAACAAATAACTATGGGTATCTAGGATTGGTCACTGCGTCACTGAGGTCACTTAAAGTGAAACATGGAAGCCTTTATATTAGATGTTCCTCATGAGTTCGCGGAATATAATTTAATTATTCTGTGAATTAATAACTGTAAACTCGTAAATAAAACAGGCAGTATCTGTCCTATATTCGCAAGAATATTATTTTAAAATCATAGTTAATTTTTTTCTCACAATTTGGACAGTAAAATTTTGAATATATGGATGCACACATAATGAATTTTTTAATACATAGATTTTCACTACTTTGGCCATTTTTAAATAAATATATCTTGTAAAAGTGACATAAATCTCACTTTCCGGAAAAATACTCATGGCGGACCGCGGGTTGGCCACCGCTACTCTAGTCCCAGAGCAAGGTGAACCTAAGCGCTCTGGAAAAGCTAAAGTGGAGACTCATGTATGAGGAAATAAACAGCTGCTGCCTTAGTGATGATACGTTGTAAGATACGGAAAAAGAAGAAAGAGGCATAGACAAGACAGCAACTTCTTGAAAGAGTAATGTTCAGCAGGAAAGTCCTTCTACTAGCGGACAGTCATTACCTTCTAAACTTCCCTAATTCTTGATTAGTACCTGAGAGAATGTAAGTTAAGAACTTCGATATTAAGACTGCGAGGCTTCCTTTAATCCTCATGAGATTGCAGAATTCACCAGTAAAGGGCGAGTAAAAATACTTTTTGTTGTTTAGATTCAGTTGGTTGATTTTATTAATATTTTTTATACATCTTTCTTTTAAAGTGTGTGCCATATTATATATATATCCAGTTTTGTTCTTTACTTAAATGCCATGCAACAATATATTTTGATGAAATATGTTAACTAATAGTGTTGCTATAGTGTTTTAATACAGTTTTCTTTATTTAACATGTTTAATCTTGTTATTGTTGTTTATAATTCAGCTGGCAATACAGAAGTTAATCTTTATGCCATAAGCAAGGGCTGCACCACTGTTATTCATTCAGTACTACCCAGGGGGCACATGTAGCTTTGAAGGTATGGTATGGCAGTTTGTAACACTACCCCCACAACACTCTGCGGAACTATTATGACAGGGACCTACAGTTTAAAGTGGATTACGAACCCCTACAAACATCCATGGCACTGGTAGGACTCGAACCCGAAACCTGTGGTACTGAGCGCCAGAGCACTAGCCACTCGGCCACCAGGTCCCCACATGTTTAATCTAGATATATTTAAATATGTATAGCATATTTTTTATAAGCTATTGGTTTATTACAAATAGATTGAATTGGTTCCTTTGCCACACCTTTTAATAGAGAACTGGACGCCATTAGATTGCCATCTGAACAACTGATTTCTAGGTGTGAGAGTTTTGATAACGCCGTTATTTTGTTCAGATTCTAAGTTCTGCAACTCAGACTATCCTCTCTCTGTGGCCTGCTGACTCGCAAAGATATCTAATTTAAGACTGTATATCTAATTTAAGTATTTTACAAATCTACACAAAAAAAGTTATTTTGCAATAGATTCCGACTCACTATTGAATATATATGGCATTGAAATGGCCGATTTTTTGGCTAATATGGGAACCAGAATCCTGCAGATTACATGGGATCCTATCAGATATTCAACTATAGTGCGAGTAATAAAAGAACTTATGCCTAAAAATTTCCAATCCAGGTAAGTTAAACAAATAAAGTAAAAATTTTGTATGGAATCGCTTTTAAAGATTCCAGCTGCCCATAGAAACAGCTGTTAAAGCTTTCCGGTTGGAGACTGGGCGTGATTGGCTTGCAGGACATTTAATTAGATATAACATCTTTTCATTACCTAATTATGCGAGGGGAGACATTCTTATGGTTGCGTGGCATCTTAAAGAATGCCATGATGTGCCTGGACATTTATATTATAGATACTAACAATCAAGAGATAAACTTCAAGATCTCCGGACTGGCTAATTTGTGTTGACTTTTGACATTTTTTTCAGTTTTGCTGTTTTGCATGCTGTTTTTGCTTAACTTTATGTGTATATGTTTACTTGTCACACACTAGTCAATGAATTTGTATATTCCAGTTATACTGTTAAACATAAAAATAAAAATCTATGAAAGCTATATTCAGATGTACTTATATCGTGAAAACTTTTTTATATGCAGCAATAAAATAAAATTAAAGACTTTTTCATTATACATTGCCTTTGTCCAAATGAATTTGTCATTCAATTTCAATTAATATATATAAATATACATTGAAACAAAATATTCTAAATGAAAATAATATATTATATAATACAAATTATTCATCATTACGGAATAAGGCAATATCTGCTAATATTAGTTTATCAGGATTTATATATCATTGATATATAATAGAAATTAATCATTATCATCATTATCAGTTTCAATTTTTAAATGTAAAATTTCAAATCATGAAATTTTATCCACATAAAAGGTAAATAAAAATATAGTTTACATCAAAAATTAAAAAAAAAATTATTTGAAATTTGCCCTTTGTTTAATTTTATTAATATTGTTATCAATCCTTACTTTTCCATTCAATTTTGTCAACATTCTGATGCCATACATTTGTATAAAATTTATAAATTTTGCAATCTTAATTAGAAACATTAAATAAATTATGTTAATATCTCTTACACATTTTATAAAAAAATATGTAATTAAAAAATCTAATTAAGAAATTTCTTAATTTATATGAATAATTTCTAATTTTCCAGGAATCCGGAAATAATTGATAATTGAAAGAAATAAAATATTGATAATAAATAATATTGAATTGAGGAATATTGATAAGAAATATTGATAATTGAAATAAACAAAATAACATCAATTCTGGTTGATTTATAAAATAATTTCTTTGTAATGTCTATGAAATATAAATTATTATATTTTTAATTAAAAATAAGTTAATTATTTGTACATTAAATTATATTTCAAAAAATAAAAAATGATTCTTTAACGAGAATTAAATGGATAAAATATTTTCTAAATAAACCTTTCTAATAAAATATAAATTTAACATTTCCTTGTTATATCTAAGCATATTTTATTAGAATTTTGATTTGATTTTCAAGCTGGTTTATATTTAAACATTAATTTGTTATTCAATTGTTTAATTAAATATTTCACTTAACATAATTTACATATTTGTTAATTTTTCACTTCTTTTTTTTTCTATTCTTCATAACTATAGTTAGAATTAGGTTATTTTTTTTATTCATTTATTTATTTATTATTTTTTTTTTTTATTGTGAAATGATTAAATTATTCGCCTTATGTTTAGTGTTTTACGTATTGTTTATATTTTGTTTCTAAAAATGTAAATTAAATTAATAGAAAAGGTTTTACGATTTGCTAACTTTATAACAGTTAATCATTTTTTTTTTTTTTTCAAGTAATTACATTTACTTTACCTATCGATAAATATCTTTTTTTTTAAAATTAAGATCCTTTCTTGTATTAAAATTCTAAATTTTTCGCTTTAAAAAAATAGAGTTTATTATTAGCAATTAAATCCCTTCATTATTTTAAAAGCTTCATTCATATTAATAAAAAATAAAGATAAAGAATTGTGTATTAATTTCCATTTATTTTTATATTATACATTATTTCCATTTGTATTCATTAGTTTTAACTTCAGTTTGTATGATTTTATTTTTAATCCATTCATAACAAAAAAGCTGGATTGAATTCTTAAAATTTTTAATTTATTTTTTTCCATCAATAATTAATTATTATTCCGTTAGTTTTTATTTTTATTTTAATTTAATCAATTTGATTAATATGTATCATTAAAATCTTTTGAAAGCATAAAGAAATAATTCGCATTCATTTGATAGTTAAAAATATTGATATAAGAAATCAAAAGAACGAAAAGCCAAATTATAAAGGTTGTTTATAAATATTTGAAATACTTGTGTAAACAACAAAATATATATTATAAAATATACTTGTGGAATAATGTTCAAAATATTTACTCATAAATAAGAAATGTGTTTGTATAGCAATAATAAATTAAAATAATTCGTTATAAACGACAAATATGCATTTTTTGTCAAATACAAATGTACAGCAAAAGATTAAAAATAAATTTTTTTTAAATATTATTTATCCTGTTGCAATGCAAATTTATTTATCATGTATTGTCAATTTTAAATTTGTAATATAATAGTGTTACAAAATGTCTTAGTTCTAAAGTCGATTTTGACAAAAAAAGAGGAATAATTTATATTTTTAATTCCTTGATATTTTCTATTAGTATTTCAATTTTTTAATTGCATTTTTGTTTTAAAATAAATAAATTTACGTAAGCATTCATTAACTTATGAAAGATAGATTTATAGTTAAATCCTATAAACAACAGTCTTAAAAGCAACAATCCAAACGCATATTAAAAATTATTTATGTATCAAGCGTATTATTACACTGTAGTGTGCAGGTTGGGCAACTGGGTTGATGTAGTCAGGTTGAGATACTTGAGGCACAGGTTGGAGAACACACAGCTTTATTTACACACGTACTAACACCACACACATACAATCACAGACAATTTGTAACATACTCAAAGACATGTAATTACAGACTCGGGGAAGGATTCCTCTTCAAATTCGAAAACTTGATACTCAGCTAAGCGCAGGTTGCGCAAAACATTCATTTTTGCCGGGTGAGAGTCTGTAGGACTACTATTACTGAGGGTTTTTTTGTTTTAATGCAGCTGAAAAACACTTAGACAGTTGTCTTTAATGCCTTAAGGCAAGCACCGCACCGATGTTACTCACTTAGCACTACTCAGGAGGTGGGTGCAGCTTGAAGATAAACTACGGACGCGGAGTAACAATATCTCCACAACTCTCTACTATCATGTTATACCGGGACCTACGGTTTAAAGTGGATTTCGGACCACTACAAACATCTATGACAAAGCCGGGGTTCAAACCCGGGGTTCAAATCTCCAGAGCGCTAGCCACTCGACCATTTAGGCGCCTATGTGCAAGGTTGAGACTATATATTTCCTCTCTTGATGAGAGACTATAAATGAAACGTTTCTCAGCTGCAGCACAAGTTGCACTGTACTGCCTCTCGGGTGAGACTCGTCAGGATTACTAACTAATTCTCCTTGACACCATAGGCCGCGCTCTTGCCAGTGTTTAGGAGGAAGTACTGTTGCAACATAACATAAAATATAAAATAAATTAAGCATTTTTGGCACTTTAGTGTGCAGAATGAAAAGTCCAAATGAAAAAGCAACGACTTTATCTAGTTTGAGTAATTTTTTTTATATATTTTAAAAACAGCACACACAATTTCTCTAGTAATGTGTTTTATATAAATGGTTTTTTTTATAAACGCTTATGTTTTGGAGATTTGTCAATTGCTGGCAAGTTAATTTACATTATTTTGTAAAAAAATAACGATTAATAAAGTGGTTGTTTTAAAATTTGCGTAAATCATGTTTACAAGTAATAAAATTATTAACAATTTAAGATCCTAAAATTTACGAACGGCTAACAATTCACATGTAATTCTGAAATCAGTAAGTGGCAAAATCGCCCCTGTTGATATTACTCGTATGTAGACGTCTTTAAAAAATCATAAGGAATCATACTCTCATCATAAATATTTTTTCGAGAATTTCTCAATTCTAACTATGCGTTTTTTTCCGGATTTCCTGAAATATTGTTTATGTTTTGGGACAATTTTGGTGCCTAATCTCACAGCCTATTACGCCATGTACAGTAGGGAATAAAGGATACATCCTTAATAAATTTCTCAATTATCATTAGATCTTCACATAAGTGAAGGAAACTAACTTAAGCTGCAATGCAGTTGGTTAACAAAATTATTTTACATTGTTAATTAGCAGTTAACTCTATATTTTTCAATTATAGAACCTAAAACTTAAGGTACATTCGATTCAGCATGGCAATTAATTATTTGGCGATTCAGCATTAATATACGGCAATTTGGTTATAGACATTTGAACAAAGGTTTTGAAGATAAAGGGTTTTAAAAATGGCTTTTCCCAATGTTGAATGAAATTTTCAAATGATGAGTGATATCTCGAGCACTTATTAATATTTTTAAAACATTTTTTTTCACCAATTCAAATAAATATTTTTTTTTCAAAATGAAATCATTACTTTAGTCAAATTTTTGTTGAGATTTTTTTCAAAATAATTAAATATTAAATATAGTTATGAAAACTAAAATTAATCATAGCATACTAAGAATTTTAAGCAGTTGGCCTATTAGTGTAGTCAACCCTTAAGACATAATTTAAAAAAAAAAATCTACAAGGAAAAGCTTACAAGATATTCAAGAAAATTTAAATTAACCATCAGTTTCCAAATTTAAAAAAAAAAAAAAATGAAAATATTTTTATAGATCTATTTTTGTCAAACGAGATCACCCTGTTGTCTCGTGCACAAGTTTGGAAAGTGAAAAGTTGACATGAAAGTAATTTAAATCCTTTGCTTAAAATTCGTAATCTTTATAATTAATTTTTTTTAGGAATTTAACTATATTTTTTTATTTTAAAAAAATATTTATTATATTTCTGAAAAATAATTATAACGAAATTATTTTTTTTCTTTGAAATAAAATAAAATATTTTCATAATTTAATTTCAAAAAATTTTAATAAATAAAACTAAGAAACACATAAATAATTTTTAATGTGCATAATAATTTCATTCTTTTTTTTCCTAAGATATGAGTATTTATTTTAGCATATTATATACTTACTACAACAAACATTATAAGTCATTTTATTTTTTAAGGTATTAGAAAAAGAAACCAAGAGATTATTCCAGTTTATAATTTCAAAAAATTTCAAAAAAATAATAATAATAAAAGTAATAAAAAAAATCCAACACAAAATACTAGAAATTGAAATCAGCTATGCAAATTTCAACTTATCATGTGTGAACATCCGGTAACTGAACTCAGGAATATAACACTATTTAATAATACAAGAAATGTATGAAGTAATTGATTGGAATACTACTAGAATGGCCAAATTCAATAGCCACATGAATATAGTAATGTTGAATAGATCAAGAACTTCATGAAGAATGAATTGTTCAAGAATCTTTAAAAGAATATACAAAAAAAATATATCTATATAAATGACGACGTAAATGAAGAATGAAGTATTAACATGAAACACTATAACATTCAATAGTCAAAATTATATATCAAAGTTTGAAAATTCTAGGCATAGACGGAAGAATGAAGTATTTCAAATACAATAAAAAGCACTGCACAGCTCCATAAACACGGGAAAATACCGAAAGTTATAAATGTGAGAAGAAGAAGGAATTGATCAACTCAATACGAGTACTTATAAACATTGGATATACGTACAAATGTGCTTCAAAACCATGCTATAAAGCACTTTAAACGAAAGCCAAATTCTCCAGAAAATTCCTTAAGACTAACGTTATTCATAAACTAATTCAAGAGTTAAGGGGCCCAAAGTACCATTTTCCGCCAAAATTTGAAATGGAAATTTATTTGAAAGTTTTGAATAACTGTCGCGAACCCCTACCCAGGACGACAACATGTTCACACATGATAATAATAATAATAATGATTTCAATATATAATATATAATTTGTTACAACCAATGTATTTGTTACAACCAGTTATTTGTTTTGCTGCACTTCAGAGGGTGTTTTATCTCATTATTATTTCTGGATGCTAGTCTAGTTCCTCAAAAGCAATTTATGATATTTATATTAGCCTGGTCTACGGTATGCGTTGTACAGGCACATGTGGTAAAGCAACTGTGATGTTATGTGCTGTAATGAATTTACTACCTCTACTATCAAACCTTGAATGTTACATTTGTATGTATCTTCGTATCCTGACAAATAGAGTACTAAGTCAGTGTTGAAAGCAGTAGACGAAACTGCTAAACTAAATCATATTGAGCGAAGAATAATGGTAGTTAGCTACACGCTGTAGTCAATGATTGTGTTTTCACGACCGGTAAAAACGGTTAAGTGTTATTTTGAATGTTTAACAAAATAGTGTTTTGTTTGTCGAAATAAGACCAATAAACATGGGTTCCAAAAATTATTTTGGAGGTCGCTGTGATAGATTGGAATCCAATGGTGTTTTAAAAAAAAATTGAATGCTCAAAAACAAGTCACAAATTCAGATATGCACGATATCTTACAGACTGGGAATCTAAGGTTTTTAATAAATATTTAGAATCCGGAATATATAAAGAATTGAAAATTGTAAAAATCTAGTGTATAGCTCATGTGCAAAAGAGAACTGTTGTACCAAACTCAGAGTCCTTAGAAGTAATATGAGAATAAGAAAATTACCAGATGATAAAAGTATCAGTAGTCGATTCTATGGGGTTTTTAATTTTAATTATATTGAATTATATTCATCTAATATAAAATTTAGAAAATTCTCTAATGCCTATCAGTAGACTTTGCAGGGCCTTATGCAAGTCTAATTTAACATTTTCTTAAATTTTAAAATATTAAATATGAGAAAATCTTTTAAAATTCGAATTTAGAAAGTTTTCAAAAGAAAATTTCTAATAATTTCTATTTTTAATGCAGATTTTTTATCTCATACAACCACGTAATCTAAAACTTAAAAAAGAGGTTAGAGTTAAATTTTAAACAAAATTAAAATTGTATGAAATACTAAAATTGCTATAATTTATTTTTGAAAATTATATTTTGTTTCAAAAAATTATAAATCGAAATACAATATTTACAAAGCATTTTATTTTACTCTAAATAATAGTTTTTTAAATTTGTACTGTTTTATCTATCCCATCTTTTTATCTTTTATCTACGTATTTCTTACAGGCAGAAAAGTACTATTACTAGGTTACTTGAAACACCTCCAACCAAACAAATGCTTTATGTAAGTGACTTTTTACCCCACAAATAGATGGCGTACTATTTTCTCAGTAACAAAAAGAAAAGTACTGTTGTTCCTAAAGTCTATTTTAAGAGACCCCTTCCAAAGCAATACTTTATAAAAGAAACTCTTCTCTTCCCACAAATCCTTTTGTAAATACTTTGCAAAAGGATTAGTGGAAGGAATCGTGGGAGAGTCAGTTATCTCAAAAGGGCTCATCCAATACGATGCTCTAATCCGATGAAAGACAATCTAAATCCTAACTATGGTGATTGGAATGATTTGGAAACATCCCCGAACGTTACATCCCCGAACGAGCTCATCCCCTAAATTTGCAATCCCTGGAATCCTAAACTGAACCTTTCACTTGGTAATTAGTTATACTTGTTACTAGATCACTAGACGATCTATAAATAGAGAGCCAGATCTGTTGTTCTGAATGGTTTTTGCATTTGAAGCCTAACATTCTACCATTTGCTTCATTAGTTAGCATAAAATATTTGTTGTTTTTTAAGTTTAATTAATATTAGCAGAAAAAGAATTGTAAGTAGTTTTGTTCAAATAATAAAGTTAGTAACAATATTATAATTACTAGTTGCAATATGTTTTATAGCAATATAATGATAAATTGGAATGGAAGTTTAATTTCTTACTAAAAAGATAATGAAATAGTTTAATGGTAATGAAATTTATTTTATTTTTTTAAGAATTCTTTTTTTGTCTGACATCTAGTTTGAAAATCCTCTTTTTGCTAAAAAGTAGTATTTCTTGTTGATTCGCCATTTCAAAGAAGTTAAATAAAAAATAAAGTTACAAATATCCTGTAAATACGTTATCATTAAAGGAATCTAAATTTTTAACATTTTCTTTCATTTAAAATAGGGAACTACTTTGGAGTTACTTTAAATGTTAATAGTTTGAGAAATGTTTATTAAAGATCAAAAAGTGTTTAGAATTATTTTATTATTTAGTTAAAGTGATTTTTTTTTTATCGGAAGCAAATATGTCATTTACATCTTAACATCCTCAGCCCCCCTTGTGCTCCTCAGTTTGAGAACACTATGATCAATCACTATCAGAACTACTAAACTTATATCTTTAAATTATTTAAAACTGTAGACTTGGCTTGGAAACATGGCCTAACTAGGAATAGATTTCATTAAAAAAAAAAAAAAAAAAGAACTTAACATCTTAGGAATACCTTATTAAGATTTTGTAAGCCCAATATTTGAAAGTGAAATATTATTTAATCGCAATAACTTAGATCCATTTTAATAGTTGTAATTAAAGGATCGCTAAAGGTTTTGTCTTTTTTTTATATATTGATGGGCATCGTATATCACTGCGGTGCACTACAAACAGTGTATCAACTCGTTATATAGGCATAAAACGGATTAAATATATAGAGAATGTTACGGGTAATATAATGATTGTTTTCTGATAAATGTTACACAGGTAATTGCATCGCTTTTACTTTAAAACAAAACTTGAAATACTTATATCTGGTGTGTAAGTGACTTATTACCCCACAGATAGATGACGTAGTAATTTCTCAGTATATTGAAAAGAAAAGTACTGTTATTCTTAAAGGCTACTTTAAGAAACCCCTTCCAAATCTATACTTTATAAAAGAATTCCTTCTCTTCCCACAAATCCTTTTGTAAATACTTTGCAAAAGGATTAGCGGAAGGAATCGTGGGAGAATCAGTTATCTCAAAAGGGCTCATCCAATACGATGCTCTAATCCGATGAAAGACAATCTAAATCCCAGCCATGGTGATTGGAATGATTTGGAAACATCCTAGAACGTTACAGAGTTCATCACCTAAATTTGCAATCCCTAGAATCCTAAACTAAACCTTTCACTTGGTAATTAGTTATACTTGTTACTACATCACTAGACGATCTATAAATAGAGAGCCAGATCTGTTGTTCTGAATGTTTTTACATTTGCAGCCTAACATTCGACCATTTGTTAATCCTCATTAATAATTACGACCATCATTAATGCGCATAAAATATTTGTTGTTTATTAAGTTTAATATATATATTAGCAGATTAAGAATAGTAAGCGACTGTATTCCAAAATTAAAGTGAGTAACATTATTATTATTATAATTATTTGTAATAGGACAGTTTAATAGCAATGCTATGATAAGTTAGAATTAATATTTAGTTTCATATTAAAAAGTAATCAAATAGTTTAATGTTAAAAAAATTGCTTTGATTATTTTAAGAATTGTTTTTTCGTCTGATACCTAGTCAGAAAATTATCTCTACTCTATAAATTAGTATTTCTTGTTGATTCGACATTTCACAGAAGTTAAACTACAATGAAAGTTGCAAATGTCTTGTAAATACGCTGTCATTTAAGGAATCAAGACTTTAAATATTCTTCTTTCTTATTTAAAATCGGGAACTCCTTTGGCATTATTTTAATTGATAACAATTTGAAACTTCATGTTTATTAAAGATTCTTTTATTCAAAAAATTTCAGTGTTATTTTATTATTTATTTAGAGTGATTTTTTTAACAGTAGATAATATGCCACTTGCATCGTAATATATCCAGTCCCCCTTAAGCATCGTACCCCTCAGTTTGAGAACTACTATGATCAATCACCATCAGCACTACCAATATAATAATATATCTGTATAATATTAAAAAACTGTAGATTTCATACCTTCTTAGAGATATGCTCTAACTAAGAATATATACATTTAAAATACAAAAGAACTTAACATCTTAGCAATACCTTATTAAGATTTTTTAAAATCAAATATTCGATTGTGAAATGCTTTTTTTTTTATCGAGAGGACTTAGATACATTTAATAATTAAAATATCGCTAAAAATGTACCTGTTTTTTGTATATTGATGAGCATTGTGTATCATTGTACTACATTGTAGTGTACTACAAACATCCGCCAATGTGTGATATAGGAAGGACAGGGATTCAGGCTAAAGAGATTGTTACGGGTGATATAGGGATTGCTTTAAATGTAATTGCCTAGCATTTGCTTGTCTTTTGGAACTAAATCTAAAGTACTCCCATCAGATTGATTGATTGCTTGCGTAAGACACATACACACAATGTAGTAATTACCATCGATTCTCCATGTTTTTGAAAGCTAGAACAACAATATACATCCAACGGATTCGAAGCTGGACACAACTGAACTACGTTTGTTATTCCTATCAAGTCGATTTCTGGAAATATAATACAACATAAAATATGAGCGATGCATGTAATTGTAGTAGTATCATAATTTTTTGAAAATAATATTATTTTAAGTCTTAAAGTATATTATCTTAACAGACTATACTAGTGGTTCTAAAAGGGTGAGATGGAGGGAAAAAGAAAAATATGTGTCCAGATATAAAAATAAATATAGTTACTCTTTTTTGCTGTCAATTTTTTCCGTTCAGAAACGAAAACAAAACAACTAACTTTTCAGATCAATTTATTTCTTCTTTTAGTCACGTAAAAAGTACCAAAAGTGATAATTCACCAAAGATTCTTTCCGAGAAACTAGGAGCTGTAACTTCTATGTTTGGCTACTAGAAGCGTTAGCGCCTATGAGACTTTCATTGTTAAAAGAAATTTCCAATTTCCTTTGAGACTCAGGTCGGCTGTAAATTACGAAGTTGAACATTTAATTTCAATTGAAGAATAAAGCTATATCCACTGATATACCACAGTTATATCCACTGATCGTGGATTGAGGATTAAGCATAAGAAATTGTCTCTTGAAACTTTCTATAAAACAAGAACGCGCGTCATATAGACACCCATTATTGTTTTCAAGCAGGTTTCAAGCCTTGTATAGATATTAATTTTTTTTTAAATTTTACTACAATTATCAACATCATATGTATGTGAATTAGGTTTTTTTATTTTTATCAAAGTTAAATGTAAAAAGAAAGGAAATCTTCAATACATTAACGAGAAAAAGATATTTTATCTTCCAAATATATACCAAAACATTGAAGATATTGCTAAGCTCATAATTCAGGCTTCTGCTATGCAACTTCAGGCTCATGTTTCTCATAAAAACAAGAATAAATATATTTAAGGCGCATTCCATTTTATTTTTAATCACATTATTTTTTCTGTAATGTTGGTTTGAACGACTATAACATATTTATAAGAAACTTATACATAGTGAGTCTACAATTATTTGTAGAATTTCAAATGCTGCCTGACTTCGAAAAGTTTGAGTATCACTGGATAATGCATTCAACTTTAATAACATTTTTGAAACATAAGGTTTAGGTTAGTACAAATCAAGATATAAAAGGAAGTTAAAAAAAATAATTAACTGGCCAAATGATCAATGACAATTTGAAATAATTCTTAATAAATTATAATAATATAATATATCAATACTTAATAAATTCATCTGATATTAATCAGCAGTTTAAATATGATTTATTACAATATAGTATAATTTTCTTCCTATCAAAACCTATTGTGTTGTTCTTGAATTTATTTAACTTATATCACTTAAATTTTTAATCAAAATGTTTTTGGATAATATTTCCCTTTTGGTCGATATCGCAGGTAGATTTTATTTAGAAGATTATATTTAGGCTTACTTATACATACCGCAAAAACTATATATGAAATTAAAATACTCATATTAAATTCTTAATATTTAAATAATAAATACATATATATGAAATGAAACATATTCATATGAAATACTTAACAATTAAATAATAAATACATATATATGAAATAAAAAGTAATCATATTAAATCAATATTTAAATAATAAATACCTATATAGGATATAAAAGGGCCTCATATTAAATATTTAATATTTAAATAATAAATACAGATACACGAAATAAAGAAAAATATTCATATTAGATACTTAATACTTAAATAATAAATACCTATATATGAAATAAAAAATATTCATATTAAATACTTAATATTTAAACAATAAATACATATATAAGAAATAAAAAACAATTATACTAAATTAATATTTAAATAATAAATACTTATAAATACTTTTATTCATTACACTGAAAAACCTTAACAATATCCTGAATTTAATTTAAATTTGAAATGCAGAAAATGTATATTTTTAATTCTTTAGTGAATAAAACAGGAAGTAAAAAAAATTAATAGCTTCTGAAGATGATCAAAAATTTTAATTCTTATCCCATGTATAATTTTTTTTTAATTCCCAGCTTGTTTTGCAATTACTTCAGTTTTCTTTAATACCAACCAACTAATGCATAAAAAAAAATTAATTTGCAACGAATATCCAATTATAATTTTTATTTTGTACTCATAATCCGATTAGTGGAATTTTTTCCATGCAAATGCGTTTTTTTTAAATGAAGAATTAGAGCTTTTAAAGTAAGTAAAAGCGAGAGCTTATGATTTTCCTATTATAATGAAGATTATCAATATTTTCTTGCTTACCTGTTGATTAGATTTATTTCTATTCTTTCCACTACTTTTACCTTTAATTTTTATTGCTGTCTATGCACTGCTTATTTATATTATATTCATTTCAATTAAGGGAGATTAATCACATTTTCGACTCAAAATTAATAACAAAATTTAATCATTAAAAAACATTTCGAGGTAGAGTTTTTTGGTATAAAATTAATTCCAATTTCCACTTAAAAAAAATAAGAAACAATAAAAAAAAGTGATAAATCTGATTTTGAAAAACGTTTCATATAATTTTTTTTTTTATTTATTTTCAATTTTTTTTTTTCAGGATTATTTTTATTATAACTTTTTTGATTATTTTTTTGATTATTCCACAACCTTACATGATGGGAATATATATATTTAAGTGGACCTGCCTTATGCACTAAATAAAGCACTCTCAGTGGTAGAAAGAAGCAAAGTAGATAAAAAATGTCAGTTAAAAAAAATTGTTGATTATTATCGAATTATGTATAATCGGTTTCCTGAAAATGAAAAAATTAAAAAAAAAAAAAAAAAAAAGCGTTACTAAATTGTTGAATTATAAACGATAATTTATTTTTTCACTGACTTCATGATTTTTATATTAAAAAAACTCTTCTTTCAATACGGAAAATTTTTACAAATTATACTGTTGCATTTTAGAGATGCATGAGTGGTTCAAACACGATGGAGCTCCTCCACATGAAAAAGCTGACATCCGTGTAAATCTATCTAACGAATTTTGCCTGACAGATCATATGATGGCTGGATAGAATGGATCCCCGTTCGCCAGATTTGGGGAAAAGTCTACGTGACTGAATCACATACTCTGGAAGATCTGGAACAGTTTGCTTGTCTCACAATAACACCAGCTATGTTTCAACTGTTTCAAGACTTCATACAGTAACACTGTTAACACTGTTAATTAGGCATTACCAGAAACGGAAACTTTATCACCATCTTCATTAGAATCCACCAATTTATGTATTATTTCCGGTCAATGCTTGTCCCGCAACTTGTATATTTTGTTTATGATGTTTGTTTTTATAAATGTTTGTCTGAAATTTTAAAACATTTTTCGTTTTTAAGATGTTTGTTATCCGTAATTTAACGATGATGTACAAGATTGTTGCTTTTGTCTAGTTTGCTTCCATTTAGAGTTAGGTTTCAAAATGTCCTTGTTATGACACTAGGTGCGGAGAGGCGATATTCAAAACTACGGCATTTCCTAGGCGATCACACTAGGGCATGTACTTTAACTTGCATTTAATTATGCATGCTAAAGTGCATGTCCTATCATTATATATCATACCTATATCATCCTAATCATACCTATCATTATTATTTATTTAGCTAGATCATGTATTTTAGCATGTATTCACTAATCATTTAAAGTTGTTGATCGTCCCTTTTCACATTAAAAAAGGGGCTGTATCCTAATCAAAATCTCGAACTGTTTTAATGAATTTATAACCGACCCCTCAATGAAGTCAGAGAACAACTATCGCTTTCAAACTAAACATCTCAATTAAATTTTTGTCACACAGAATTGTTACGCCCCTTTGGATTGATATAAATTTTTACTAAATATTATCATAAGGAACAGTGAATTGTATAAAAGTCAGTTATTTTATATTCTTCAATATCGATTTTTTAAACATAAAAGAGTAATATGAAAGGATTCTTCATTTAAAATATTTTCATTATTTGGAAGTACTACTACCAAACAAATACTTCATGTAAGTGACTTTTTACAGTACAAATAGATGGTGTACTATTTTCTTAGCAATAAAAAGAAAAGTACTATTATCAGCTTACTTGAAGGAAACCCTACAAAAAAATAATTTACTTAAGTGACTTTTTACCACACAAATAGATGGCGTACTATTTTCTCAATAAAAAAAAGAAAAATTCTGTTATTCTTAAAGGCTACTCTAAGAGTACCCCTTCCAAACCCTATGTTGTCCTTAAAGGAAACAATATTTTAAATATTTTCCTTTCATTGAAAATCGGGAACTTCTTTGGAATTATGTTAAATGTTAATAGTTTGAAACTTAATGCTTATTAAAGATTCTTTTTTTCGAAAGGCTTTCAGCATTATTTTCTTATTTATTTAAAGCGATTTCTTATTATCAGTAAATTAATAATATTTCTTATCTTATATATATTTCTTATCTTATATTCTTATTATATAATATTTCTTATTATCAGTCGTAACACTCCTCCTAGAACATCGTGCCCCTCAGTATGAGAACCACTATAGTCAATCGCAATACGAACTAATATAAGTATAGAAACATGCCCTAACTACGAATATATATCGTTTAAAAAAAAAGAACTCATCGTCTTAGGAAAAACCTTATTACGATTTGTTGAAACCAAATATTTGGTGAAGGAATATATTTTTAATCACAATGATTTTGATCTATTTTAATAGTTATAATTAAAGGATTGCTAAAAGTTTTTTCAATTTTTGTATACTGATGGACATCGTATATCACTGAAGTGTACTACAAACAGCTCACGAACGGGCTTTGTTTTGTTTCGATTTTGTTTGTCACTTTAAGGTCATTTTGTGCACACTTTAGGCTAATTAGATCGGTACCTACAGTTTAACGTGGATTCCGAACCAAACAAATATCCATGCCAGAGCCAGGATTTCGAATCTGAAGCCTGTGGTACCAAAGATCAGAGTGCAAGACAATTAGGGATAAAAAGATTGTTATTGGTGATATAGAGATTGTTTCCTGAGAGGTGATTTCAAGGTAATTTTATCGCATTTGCTGGACTTTTGAAAAAAAAAATTGAAATACTTTCATCAGACAGCCTGATTGTTCATGTAAGACACATAAATACTCCGTCATAATTTTCATTGATTCTTCTAGTTTCTGAAAGCACAAACGACAGTATAATGCCAGCGGACCCTCATGCTCTGTGTTTGCTTCTTATCACTGGTCACGTCGACTTCTGAAAATATAATACCGCATAAAATATGAGCAATGCATGTAATTGTAGTAGTATTATAATTTTTGAAGATAATATTATTTTTTTAAGTATACTTTCTTAACAGACAGTTCTATACCAGGGGTTCTGAAAGGAAGTGCCTTGTGAAGAAAATATAAAAGAGAAATATGTGTCCAGATATAAAAATAAATATAGTTATTCCTTTTTGTTATCAATTTTTTCTTTCAAAAACGGAAACAAACAACTAACTTTTCTGATCGCTTTTTGTTCTTCTTTTAGTCACGTAAGAAGTGCCGAAAGGGATAATGCACTACAGACTGTTTTCGAGAAACCAGAAGCGGTAACTTCTATATTTGGTTACTAGAAGCGTTAGTATCTATGTGACATTCATTGTTAAAAATAAAATTCCAAATTTCCTTTGAGACTCATATCGGCTGTAAATTATGGATTTGGAAATTTAATTTTAACTGAAGAAGAACTAACAGTTGTATCCACTGATCGTGGATTGAGGATTAAACATAAGAAATTGTCTCTTGAAACCTTCTTCAAAACAAGAATGCGTGTCATATTGGCACGAATTCTTATTTTCATGAAGGTTTCAAACCTTGTTTAGATATTAACAAGGTTTGATAAGTTTACTACAATTATAAACATATTTATGTGAATTAGGTTTTTTTAATTTTTATCACAATTAAATGTAAAAAGAAAGGAAAGATTCAATGCAGTAACGAGAAAAAGATCTTTTCTTATCTTTCAAATATATACTTAAACATTGAAGATATCGCTTGAAGATATCATATTCTAGGCTTCTGCTATGCAACTTCAGACTCATGTTTCTCATCAAAGCAAGAATAAATAAATGCAAGATGCGTTTATTTTATTTTTTGTTCACATTATTTTTTCTGGAATATTTAATTAAACGACTATAGAATATTTCTCAGAAATTTGTTAGTGCGACAGCAATTATTTGTAAAATTTCAAATACGCCCCAACATCAAAAAGTTTGAGAATCTATGGACTATGCTGCATTCAAATTTAAGAGCATTTATGAAACATAAGGTAGAACAGATCAAGATATTAAAGGTAAAATGATTAATTGACCAAATGATGAATGGCAATTTGGCAACATTTAACAATGCATAATGAATTCACCTGGCATTCTTCAGCAGTTTTAATATGATTTATTACAATATGGTATTATTTTCTTCCTATTAAAACTCATTGGGCTCTTCTTGAATTCGTTTAAATTATATCCCTTAAAATTGTTATTCAAAATTTTCCTAGAAAACATTGCCCTTCTATTCGGTATTTCAGGTAGGTTTTCTTTGAAGATTATATTTAGGCTTAATTGTACATACTATTGTGCCCAAAACGTAAGACCAAATATTCTTTTTTCAAAAATTCTTCATTTATTCTTCCAAATTTATTTCATCGCCTTCAAATTAATCCCCCCCGGACACTAATTTATGCAAACTTTTTTTTTCCGATCCTCAATGCATACTAAAAATCATCGGCTGGGATGGCCTTCAAAAGCGTTATGTTTCACGTTGAATCTCTTCAATCGACTCAAAAAGATGAACTCGGAGTGGTCTTTTGAGTTTTGGGAATAACCAGAAGTCGCACGGTATGAATTCGGTGGTTGTGGAACAATATGGATTTCATTTTTGGCGAAAAAATTACGAAGAATCAATGTGGTGTGAACTGGCGCATTCAGTGTTTTCGGTAACAATCGAGATTTGACGCGTTTGAGGCCCAAAATGGAATTGGCCGATCCTTTTCAAATTCCAACATCACCAGCAAGTTCTCTAATTGGAAATCGAGGGCACCAAATCTTTAATTTTTTGGACGTGAGGTTCGTTGGTTGAGGTTGATGATCGACCGAAGGGTTCTCCGACTTCAACGCGTTCTTTGCCTTCTTTGAACTGTTTATACCAGTGAAAAACATTTTTTTTCCATATAGGAATGCTCACCGAATGCCTGCAGCAACATTTTATACGTTTCCTCAAACAAAATTGAATGCAAATTCTTTTCTCAATTATTCAGACATTTCAAAAATCGCCAGAATCAGTTTTAACATCTCACAAAACCAAGCTTAACTCAAACACTAATGGGTATTTTGACAATACATTTTACACAGATGTCAAGGACAGTGCCAACAACCTAGAAAAAGAAAAAAAAATTTAATTACATAAGCCCCGGGTTTTTTAAATTGAAAAGTGGTCTTACTTTTTGGAGTACCATAAAAAATACCACCACAGTAGAACCATAAAAACTTTATATGAAATAAAAAGTACTCATATTAAAAGTACTTAATATTTAAATAATAAATACCTGTAAATAAAATAAAAAGTAATTCAGAACTGTAAGTATTTTCATTTATTTGAAGAAAAAAAAAACCTTATCTATAACCTGAATTTAATTTAAAATTAAAATGCAGAAAATGTATACTTTTAATTCTTTAATGAATAAAAAAAAAGAAGTAAAAAAATTAATAAATTTCTGAAGATGATCAAAGATTTTAATTCTTATCCCATGTATAAGTTTTTTTCTAATTCTTAGGTTGTTTTGCAATTACTTCAGTTTTTTTTTAATACCAACCAACTAATGCATAAAAAAACTTTAACTTGCAACGAATATCCAATTATAATTTTTATTTTGTACTCATAATCCGATTAGTGGTATTTTTTTCCACTCAAAGGCGTTTTTGTAACTCGAGAATTAGAGCTTTTAAAGTAAGTAAAAGCGAGAGCTTATGATTTTCCTATTATAATGAAGATTATCAGTGTTTTCTTGCTTACCTGTTGATTAGATTTATTTTTATTATTTCCACTGCTTTTACCTTTAATTATTATTGCTGCCTATGCACTGCTTACTTGTAATGTATTTATTTTAATTAAGGGAGATTAATCACATTTTCGGCTCAAAATTAATAGAAAAATTTAGTCATTCAAAAACAATTCGAAGTAGGGTCTTTTGGTATAAAATTAATTCCAGTGTTTATTTTTAAAAAATAACAAACAATAAAAAAAGTGATTAGTCTGATTTTGAAAAACGTTTCATATTTTTATGTTTTGTATTCATTTATTTTCTATTTTGTTGTCAGCATTACTTTTTATTAGTAATACTTATTTGATTATATTTTATTGATTATTCATCAACCTTACATGATGGGGGCAGTTGATTACTAATGATGACATGATGATTACAAAGATTCAGATTATCATCGAATTATGTAGAATAGACATCCTGAAAATAAAATACTTTTTTAAAAAGGACGTAATAAATTCTTAAATTATAAATGATAATATATTCTTTCATTGACTTCATGGTTTTTACATTAAACAAACTTTTCTTTCAATATATAAAAATTTTACAAATTATACTGTTGCATTTCAGAGATGTGTGTGTGGTTCAAACATGATGGGGCTCCTCCACATGAAAAAGCAGATATCCGTGTATATCTATCTAATGAATTTGCCTGTCACATCAGATGTGATGGTTGGATAAAATGGATCCAATTTCACTAGATTTGACTCTTATGGACTTCTATCATTGGATTTACGTCAATGAAAAGTCAATGTGAATGTCAATGTTATTGATTACTTCAATGTTACTGATTCACACTCTCTCGAATATCTGGAACAGAGTACCAGTGTTGCTTGTCGTACAATTAAACTGACTAGGCTTCAATGGTTTCATGACGTACAGTAACACTGTTAGTCCGGCATTGCCACAAACGGAAAAAAATTCCAGCAGTGTCTTCAGTAGAATCCACCAATTTAAGTATGCTCTGCAATTGTGCGTTTGACTTATGATGATTGTTTTCTTTTTTTTTTTTTTTGCATGTGTGTCCCAACTTCTTAAACTTTATTTTGGTTTTAAGATGCCTTTAGTAATTCAGTGATGATGATACAAGGTTGTAGTTATCATTTTTCCCAAGCTGGTTTCTATTTGGGGTTAGGTTTTAAAATTTCCGTGTTGTGCCACTAGACGTGCTGCGGCGGTATCAGTACAAGGGACATGCGAAAAAATCACTAATTATTTTTGTTCGTCCCTTTGAAAAGGGGTGTTTTAAAAGGTTTTTATCGTCCTCGTATAAAAGGGGTTGTTCCCTAATCCAAGTCACGAAAAGATTTAGCTAATTTTTTTGACCGATCTCTTAATAAAATCAGAAAACATCCCAATTTTTAAATTAAATATCTCAAACAATTTTTGTCACCCGGAAGTGTTACGCTTGTTTGGATGAATGTAAATTTCTACTAAAATATAATTATAAGGAGCGGTGAATTGTATAAAAGTCAAATATTTTACATTCTCTAATATCGATTTTTTAAACATAAAAGCATAATAAGAACGGATTCTTCATTTAAAACATTTTTATTTTCTTGAAGTCTTTGCCTAGGCTAAAATAAAGATTTTAGGATTTGAGGCAGATTATTGTTGCGGAAACTTATAAGCTAATGCTCCACATAGCTTATGAAGTATAAGCTTAGAATAAAGTTTAGAGGAAATTACCACATTACCACACCGAAGAACTACATAAGTAGAAGCATTCACAAAAAACTTATTAGAACAAAAAAAAAGAAGAAAAAAACCTACTGGGCAGAATATTCTCTAAATACATACAAGAAGAAACAGATGTTTCAAATCACTTGGAAAGTTTAGACAAAACTCGAGACCAGGACATAGCCAGGATTTCTAAAGCCTGCTTAAATAAGGTTCTTTAAGACAGAAATTCTGTATAATGAAAGAGCAAATGTTTGGGATGATGCTCACGTTGCTTATATATTCAGGTTAAATCGGTAAAGATAACATTTAAAGTTTCTATGCCCCTTTAGCAACTGTGTTAAGAAAAAAAATGGTAGAGAACAGTTTGTATATAGTTCTTGTACAAAATTGTCTTTTAGAAAAACTTCCAAAACTTTTAGACGATATTGACAGTAGTTATTAGACGGTCCAAATGCATTTAGAGATATTCAGATTTCCAGACATTGCTGAAGTCATGTTTATTTGAGAAAATAAAATATGGAAAAATAGTTGAAAATATTTTTAAAGTGAATAAGTTTGCTTCACAAAATTTACAACATCTTTTAATCTTATAAATGAAACTACATATGTTTTCCAAAGAATAAAAATTAATA
Organism: Caerostris darwini; assembly: GCA_021605075.1. Lineage (NCBI taxonomy): Eukaryota > Metazoa > Arthropoda > Arachnida > Araneae > Araneidae > Caerostris > Caerostris darwini. The sequence goes on along the minus strand of BPLQ01005576.1, from coordinate 149,830 downwards.
TTTATTAATTATTTTAATTTATTTATATTTAATAAAAAATTACGCATAGCTATTAGTATAATTAAATATAATTAAAAATTAAATTAAATATAAATTGTGTAGCAATTTAATTAAATTTAATAAGCACAAAATAAGATTTTCAACTGATATCTTATTTTATTTCCCCTAAAAAAAGTTATCAAATAAACATGCTTTCACTTTTATATTTTATTTTATATTTTCTGAAATAGGAGAATTTTGTAGGAGTAATTAAAATGTAAGCTTTTAAAATCTAATTTGTCTAATTAATTCTTCTCATAATTAAAAGAGAAAAAAATCTCAGAATGAGTTTTTCATGTTGTTTCGTTAATTAACAAGATAATAAATGCTGTGTTACTTAGTATAAGAGACTTTCTTATTTTAATTAGAATTACAACTATGATAATGAGCAACTGCAAATGATATTTAAAAGGATTATTAATTAAATGTGAAAAAAATGAAGTATAATTATTTGTATAACTATGGTTGAAAGTCAATGTTAAAGTACTTTTTGTTGAAGTTGTTTTACGAATTAATTGCTTGTTTACACTACAATTCATATTTTCCTATTTGAGATTTAAAAAAAAAATGCTTATGAACAAACGAAGAATTGAAGAAAAAAAATTGCTTTTTTCATTGAATGTTTATTTTTTTTTAAGGAAAATTATTTTTATCTTTCAAAGAATCGTTGAAAGTATTAAAATTATCGTTTCAAAAATTATTTACTAAGTAAATTTTTAAAATTGTATGCAAATATTATATAATTAGGTGGCCTTCTTTTGTAATTAAAAGGTTCTTTTTTGCTAATTCAATAAAAAAGGAATGCTATCATTTCTTGAGATCTAATTGAATGTTTTGTAAGATATTTTTATGAAATTATACATTTAATAAAGAATTTTCTATACTCATCATTCTATTTCATTTACTATGAAAATATTAATAAATGAATGTTAACAAAATTCAGCTTATGAAATATTCATGTTTGATAAAATAATGAAGGTACATATATGAAAAAAACCAGAACATTTATAGCATGACTTTTTATTATTATGACTTTTATTTTATGACTTTATTTATAGTATGAGTTTTTATAAAAAATTAACAAATGAAAAAATAATTTGTACTGTTTTGTGTACAACATTGTACACTTTATTTTTCAACATCTCTAAAACGATAAAATTATGCGTACAGAATTGTACAGTTATTATGTATATTGGTAGTTATAATGTATAGTTGGGTGGCCTTCCAGCTCATGCATAACGTAAGAGGGATTGTTTCTCACCAGAAAGCCTTAGGTGAATGGGAACGTAACAGCATGACAAGGTGCTCCATTTACCTGTACAGAAGTTATATGCATATATTTATTATTATATACACTGAAGTGACAAAATTCATGGGATAGCAATATGCAAATTTTCAGATGGCAGTAGCATCGCGTAGAACAGGTATAGATGCGCAGTGCTTTCGCAGAGCTTTCATTTCTGTTCAAGTTATTCATGTGAAGAGGTTTTGACGTGATGATGACCGCATGACGGGAATTAACAGACTTTGAACGCGGAATGTTAGTTGGAGCTAGACGCATGGGTCATGCCATTTCGGAAATCGTTAGGGAATTCAACATTCCCAGATCCACTGTGTCAAGAGTATGCTGAGAGTATGAAATTTCAGGCATAACATCCCACCATGGACAGCGCAGTGGTCGACCGCCTGCACTTAACGACCGAGACCGGCGACGTCTGCAAAGAGTCGTAAATTCTAACAGACAAGCAACACTGCGTCAAATAACCGCAGAAATCAATGAGGGACGTACAAGAGACTTGTCTGTTAGAACTGTGCGGAGAAATTTGGCTTTCTTGGGATATTCCAGCAGAAGACCGACTCGAGTGCCTTTACTGACAGAACGACATCGCTTGCAGCGACTGTCGTGGGCACGTGAGCATATCGGTTGGTCGCTAGATGAATGGAAAACCGTGGCCTGGTCCGATGAGTCACGATTTCAGTTGGTAAGAGCTGATGGTAGGGTTCGAGTGTGGCGCAGACCCCACGAAGCCATGGACCCAAACTGTCAGCAACGCACTGTTCAAGCTGGTGGTGGCTCCGTAATGGTGTGGGCTGTTTTTCATGGCATGGACTTGGTCCTCTGGTGCGACTGGACCGAACATTGACTGGAAATGCTTATGTTCAGCTACTTGGAGATCACTTGTAGCCATTCATGGACTTCATGTACCCAAACCACGATGGGATTTTTATGGATGACAATGCGCCATGTCACCGGGCCACAACTGTTCGCGATTGGTTTGAAGAACATTCTGGACAATTCCAACGAATGATCTGGCCACCTAGATCGCCCGACATGAATCCCATCGAGCATTTATGGGACATCATCGAGAGGTCTGTTCGTGCCCAAAATCCTGCACCATCAACGCTTTCACAATTATGGACGTCTATCGAGACAGCATGGCTCAATATTCCTGCAGAAGACTTCCAACGACTTGTTGAGTCCATGCCACGTCGAGTTGCTGCACTTCACCGGGCGAAAGGAGGACCGACACGATATTAAGAGGAATCCCATGACTTTTGTCACTTCAGTGTATTTTACTTCAATTTTAAATAAAATGATATATTTATACATGAGTACTATTTCGTTAAAATATCGTTTTTTAGACATTTAATACACCCTGACGAAATAAATTATTTTATTCCTTTCATTTGACAGGTAATTTAAATAATAATTTAAGTATCCAAGATAAAATGCCCAATATTTTGTATAAAAGATGGATAAAAATGTGATTTTTTTTGTTTAATTTTTGTCATAAAAAGTTGCCATTTTTAGCAACTTTAAAAGCAAAAAAAATTATAATTATTATTATTATTATTTTTAATCTCAGTATTAAAAAGTACTGTTATATAATTAGACGCCCAACTCATTTCCTTGCTTTGTTCTTGTGCTAAAGAATCAGAAAAATTTAAATGATTGGTATAATTGTAAGCAAATAAAACATTTTGTAGCAATTATAAATACAAAATGTGGTTAATTCAATTAGTGCTAATTAAATGTATACATCAATCTTATTATGAATGTGTTTCTTGAACATGCCAACTTTTTCTGTTTAATTTTTAGCATGAAAAGTTGAAATTTTTTTAAACAAAAATCTATATTATTATTATTTTTGTTTTGATTTGAGCATTGCAAAGTACTATTAGATGTACAACTCATTTCCTTGTTTTGTTTTTGTGCAAGAGAATTAAGAAAATTTAAATGATTTGTAACATAACATTTTGTAGCAATTATAAATATGTGATTAATTCGATTAGCACTAACTTAATGTATACATTACGAATACTTTTCTTGAACATGCCGAAAATTTTGATCGATTTAGCATTCATGATATGGCTAGCATATATAGCTCTGCTTTGCACGGTTCTGAAAATAAAACTTATTAACTTTATTTTCACGTCTAATCAAGACAACGTCTTCTTTTTCGCATTGGCTATTCACGACTAATTAAATATATTCTGATTTGCTGATATTTTTTCATTTGCTATATGTTTACGTGCTGCATTTCTTTTAGAGTTAGTTCTGGTCTAACGGAGTGCTTTTCTTTTCTTAGGCGGCATTACAAATTTATCAATAAAACTAACAGGAAATTCAACGCACAAAATAATTTCTGCAATTAGAGCGAACAGCGCTGTAGATACATTCTTTCTCGCCTATAATGTGTTTCCCCCTTCTAAACTCTCACCTATGATTATCATAATACGAACGTCCTAACAAGGAAGAACGGAGAATTCCTTGAATTGAATTATGGAAACCTAAGTCAATTGCCGATATATTTGACAATCTTTTCCGGGAATACATGTGTCTAGGATTAAACCGGGACATTTTTATTGATAAAAGGCCAGTGCAAATGTTTTCTTATGTTTTCTTTTCTTCTCTTTCTTATTTTAGAGGTTTGCAATTCATTGGTTTGTATATTTAATTAATTTATTTATTTTACGTGAGTTTGTTTATGAATAGTACAACAGAGTAAACAAGTAATATAAAAAAACATTTTTTAAAGTCAATTCCTACTTTATTTTTTTAACTATATTACAGAAAGTAATTTATAAATAATTTTCATTCTTTTTTTTAAGTTCATCTGTGGCCATCTATTGGTAGATACATGCAACTTAAATCTAAAAAGAAACTAAAATTAATTAATTTAATTTAATTAATGAATTAATATTTGAAAAAACTGTATTAACATCGAGTACCATCCACTACAAGTTAAAAAAAACGTATTTGAACTTAAGTGGATGAATAAAAAGTATTTTATTAAGGATTGGAAATTCGAACAAGATATATATAGGAAGAGTGTGAGTTAATAGAAGGAATTGAAAAACAACATCAGGCACGAAAAATTCGCCAACCTCGAAAAGTTGCCAAATTGGCGTCAAACATAATTGGGTAATTGTTTAACGAAAAATGATTTATTTTCGAAATTTTCTTCAGTTGATCTAGGCTTAATATCCAATGATTTGCTACTAAGCCTAGAACAACTGAAACAAATTTTGAAACTATTCTTGCCAATTTTGATGAAATTTCGATGTGAATGATTGCCGGACTCACACACCCATAAACTATATATATATATATATATAGTTTATGACATTCATTCGAATGATATCTGCTGGGAATAGGATCTCAGACATATATCCGTTAGGGATCAATTCTAAATTAGTGGTTATCGATTACAACAATAGTAGATAAACTCATTTGTCAAAAGAACCAAAGATCAGCAGTACAACAATTAGGATTTCTTTTGAAAGTCAAATAATTTTTTCATGAATACATTTTTTTCATGTTTTTATGTCTTTAGGAGTCAGTTTAAACTAGCTATTAACATTAAATGAAACTATCAGGTAATAATAATTATAAGCTAATTTATTGACAAAATATGTTTTACGTTACAATAAAAATTTGGCAAAACCTGCATTTAATAGCAAAAATAATCTTGCATTTCCTTGGAAAATTTGAATATGTAACGCTTGTAGTTCTTTGTTTTTAATTTAACGCTGGATTCTAGGTTCTTATTAGTAAGAGAATTTCTTAATTTACTTTTGACATCGCACGTGCTTGTAAAAGATTGTTCACATGAATATGCAGAGCCAACGCGTGAATCAACAGCAAATGTTGTTTTTTTCAACTGATCCTATGTGTCAGGAATACTATTGTAGGTGACAAAAATTATCAAGTCTTCCTTCTCCAGGCCTATCAAAGCAAACCATTTTTTTCTTTCAACAAAAAACCCAAATATTGTCTCCAATCTTTCCATATTAGCAGTAAGGTATTCAAATATAGAACTCCATTAATTTTTTTAACTCCGGTAATTGCATTTTAAAATCGCCAATAGCAATGTTAAAGGGGGCAAAATTAAATTTTATTACGCTAGCCCTCGGGGGTATTATTATTTTAACAAAGGCTGATATGATTATGCTATTTCTGAATTCCAGAAAACTTGGAAAAAACGTATCTTACATTTAAAACTATCTCTTTGAAGTAGTAAATGTCAATTACTGAATTTTATTGAAGATGTTTCAGCAAACTTGGAAAAAATAATTTTTGTTTTTCTTTCAAAACCTTGAGCCAAAAGGGATAATGTGTTTTCGAATGAAATGTCTTTTCTTAATGTAATGTGCTTTCGAATGAATTTTCTTTCCCCTGTAGTTTACGATGAAGGTTATTTAGATGAGGCGACACATCTACAATGAAATAAATTTTTGAGTAGCCTGATCATCTGATAGTTTAGGATAGACAGCAACCATCTCGTGGAAAAATGCTTTAATTTCTAATAGTAAAATTTAATTTCTAATAATTTCTAATAGTAAAATTTAATTTCTAATAGTAAAATATAATTTCTAATAGTAAAATTTAATTTCTAATAATTTTTAAAGCTAAAATTTAATTTCTAATAATTTTTAATACTAATATTTAATTTCTAATAATGTCTAATATAAAAATTTAATTTCTAATAGTTTCTATTACTAAAACGTAATTTCAAATAATTTCCAATACTAAAATTTAATTTATAATAATGACTAATGCTAAAATTTATTTTATAACAATTTCAAATGCTAAAATTTATTTTATAATAATTTCTAGTGCTAAAATTTAATTTCTAATTATTTCTAATACTAATATTACTATACAAAACATCCAAAATTAATATTAATAAATCGTATTTCCATCAATTTTATATAAAGTCTTATTAAAAATTAAAACAAAACGAGATATATTGAATCTTTTTTTCTTGAAAGCCAACCTACTTTATTATGCAGCAGTAGGTATGCATATTGACTTTTCATTTCAACCTAAAAGCTTCTTAAATTTGTGATAATAATCGAGCTTTAGCTACTATTGTGCTCTTAATTCTGATCCTCAATTCCATAATATTGAAAATTTCTTCTGAAAATGTCTACTCTGAAAGCGTTTTTTGATGGATTATTCAATGTTAAAAAAGCCTATGATTATTTTTTTCTTTCAAAACAGAAATCCTATTCTCATTTTAGATCATCCATTGTGCACCGTCTGTTGAAATTGAAGATATTTAAATGAAGGGCATATGATGTTTCTCTATACAACATTTGCAATATACTCGCTACATATTTGATCTTACAGTGGTAATGATCCTAAAGTTAAATTCAAGAAAGAATATTTAATAGGACGTTACATAAAATTAATCAAAATACGATTTATTAATCTAAATTTTGGTATGCCATATTTTGTATAAACTTATTATTTCATTACTTTAAATTTAATATTGCACGATATCAAACTCTAATTAAACTTACAACTCATATCTAGTCGAAGAAGATTAGTAATATCGAAATAATTTGCATAATTGAAATAAATATTAATGTTATGCATTTGTTACCACTGGTCACGTCGACTACTGAAAATATAATATCATACAAAATATGACGATAAATGTAATTGTAGTAGTATCATAAATTTTTGAAAAAAATATTACTTTAAGTTTACAGTCTATGCCAATGATTCTAGAAGAGTGAGCATTAGAAGATTCCCATGAACACCCTGTGGCATTCCAAAGAGATATGTATCCAGATATATAAATAAATATAGTTACTATTTTTATTGCCAATGTTTCCCTTCGTGAACGGAAACAAAAACAATTAGCTTTTCTGATAGCTTTTTTCTTCTTCTTTTAGCCACGTAAAAAACGCCAAATTGATAATGCACCAAAGATTGTTTCCGAGAAACTAGGAGAGTTAACTTTCATGTTTGACTACTAAAAGAGTGAGCGTATATGTGATTTGCATTTTTTTTAAAATTTCCAAATTTCCTATAAGACTCTGACGGCTGAAAATTATGGAGTTAAAAATTTAATTTCAACCGAAGAAGAAGAACTAAAAGTTACATCAACTGATTGTGGATTGAGGATTAAACATAAGAAAATGTATCTTGAAACCTTCTTCAAAACAAGAATGTGTGTCATATTGACAAGTTAAAAAAGTTTGAAACCCACTGGATTATACATTCAAACGTATGAACAGTTAAGCAACACATAATTTAGGATAGTACAAATCAAGATATGAAAATTAAAATGAGAAACTGACAAAATGATCAATGACAATTTGACAACATTTAGCAATGCATAATAAATTCATCTGACATTCTTCAGCAGTTTAAATATAATTTATTACAATATAGTATTATTTTCTTCCGATTAAAACCTATTGTGTTGTTCTTGAATTTATTTAAATTAAAATTGTTAATCAAAATGTTTCTGGATAATATTTCCCTTTTGGTCGATATTGCATGTAGGTTTCCTTTAGAAAATTATATTTGGGATATTTATACGATTAAAACTATACATAAAATAAAAATACTTATAATAAATATTTAATACTTAAGTAATGCATACCTATATATGAAATAAAAAAAATATTCATATTAAATACTAAATAATTAAACAATAGATACTTATATATATGGAATAAAAAATATTCATATTAAATACTTAATATTTAAATAATAAATATCTATATATGAAATAAAAATACTCATATTAAATACTTATTTAAATAATAAATACCTATATATATAAAATAAAAAGTAATGTTAAATAATTAATACCTATACATGAAATAAAATGTACTCATATTAAATACTCAATATTTAAATAATAAATATATATGAAATAAAAAGTACTCATATCAAATACTTAATATTTAAATAATAAATACTTACATATGAAATAAAAAATATTCATATTAAATACTTCATATTTAAGTAATAAATACCTGTATATGACATAAAATATATTCATATTAAATACTTTATATTTAAATAATAAATACCTATATATGAAATAAAAAAAAATCATATTAAATTAATATTTAAATAATAAATACCTGTAAATAAAATAAAATTAATTCAGAACAGTAAGTATTTTTATTCATTACACTGAAAAGGCCTCAACTATATCCTGAATTTAATTTAAAATTAAAATGCAGAAAATGTATATTTTTAATTCTTTAATGAATAAAAAGAGGAAGTAAAAAAATTAATAACTTCCCGAAGATGATCAAAAATTTTAATTCTTATCCCATTTATTATTTTTTCTCTAATTCTCAGCTTGTTTTGCAATTACTTCAGTTTTCTTTAATACCAACCAACTAATGCATAAAAAAACTTTCATTTTCAACGAATATCCAATTATAATTTTTATTTTGTACTCATAATCGGATTAGTGGTATTTTTTCCCATGCAAATGCATTTTTTTAGCTCTAGAATCAGAGCTTTTAAAGTAAGTAAAAGCGAGAGCTTATGATTTTCCTTTTATAATGAAGATTATCAATATTTTCTTGCTTACCTGTTGATTAGATTTATTGCTATTCTTTCCACTGCTTTTACCTTTAATTATTATTGCTGCCTATGCACCGCTTATTTATATTATATTTATTTTAATTAAGGAAGATTAATCACATTTTCGACTCAAAATTAATAACAAAATTTAATCACTTAAAAAACATTTCGAGGTAAGGTCTTTTGGTATAAAATTAATTCCAGTTTTTATTTTAAGAAAATAAGAAACAATAAAAAAAAGGGATAAGTCTGATTTTGAAAAACGTTTCATATATTTATTTTTATTTTTTTCTTATTTTTTCAGGATTACGTTTTATTATTATTACTTTTTTATTGGTTATTGATCAAACCTTCCACGAGGGAGCATATGTTTTAAAGTGGGTATGCCCTGTGCACTTAATAATGCACTCTTAATTTTATAACAGATTCACACTCTTTAGAATATCTGGAACAGAGTATCAGTGTTGCTTGTCGTACAGTTACACTAACCATGCTCCAATGGTTGCATGATGTACAGTAACATTGTTAGTGCGGCATTGCCACAAACGAAAAACATTTCCAACAGTGTCTTCAATAGAATCCACGAATTTAAGTATTATTTCCGCTGTATGCTTATCTGCAACTTGTGCTTTTGACTTATGATGATTGCGTTTATTTTTTTCTGCATGCGTGTCCCAACTTCTTAAACTTTTTTTTGGTTTTAAGATGCCTATTAGTAATCCAATGATGATGTACAAGGTTGTAATTATCATTTTTCTCGAACTTGCTTCCATTTGGAGTTAGGTTTTAAAATTTCAGTGTTATGGCACTAGATGTGCTGCGGCAGTATCAATACAAGTGACAATCGAACTTAAAAAATCACTAATTATTTAAGGTTTTTATTCGTCCCTTTTAAAAGGGGTGTTTTAAAAGGCTTTCTTTCGTCCTCGTATAAAAAGGGTTATTCCCTAATTCAAGCCTCGGAAAGATTTAATTATTTTTTTAACCGATCCCTTAAAGAAATCAGAAAACATACTACTTTTTTAAATTAAATATTTCAATCAATTTTTTTGTCACCCGGAAGTAAAACGCTTGTTTAGAGGGATGTAAATTTTTACTAAAATATAATTATAAGGAGCTGTGAATTGTATAAAAGTCAGATATTTTACATTCTCCATTATCGATTTTTTAAACATAAAAGCGTAATATGAAAGGATTCTTCATTTAAAACATTTTTTTTTATTTGAAAGTATTTGCCTAGGCTAAAATAAAGATTTTAATGATTTGAGGCAGAATATGGTTGCCAAAGTTTATGAGCTAATGTTCCACATAGCTTGTGAAGTATAAGCTTAGAATAAAATTTAAAGGAAACTTACCACAACGAGTTACTATATAAATAGAAACATTCACAAAAAACTTATAAGATAAAAAAAAAAAACACTACTGTGCAGAATATTCTCTTAATACATACAAAAAGAAACAGATGTTTCAAAGCACTTGGAAGGTTTAAATAAGGCTCTTTAAGACAGAAAGTCTGTATAATGAAAGAGCAAATGTTTGGGATGATGCTGACGTTGTTTATAAATCCAGGCTAAATCTGTAAAGATAACATTTAAAGTTTCTATGCCCCTTTAGAAACTGTGTTAAGTAAAAAATAGTAGATAACTGTTTGTATATCATTCCTGTTCAAAATAGTCGCGAAAAATCTCTTGATCCAAAAACTTTTAGACGATATAGACAGTAGGTACTAAACGGTCCAAATGCCTTTAGAGATATTCAGATTTCCAGACATTGCTGAAGTCATGTTTATTTGAGAAAAAAAAATATTGATATCTGTAAAACTAAGGGAAAAGATTTTTGAATTAAACATTGCTTCCCAATATTTATAACTTTTGTATTTTTTTATTGTAAACAATTAAATCTAAATGATATTTTAGCTTTTTGTTGGTCTTTCCAAGAGCCTAACTAGATACTAAAATGTTGCAAAGCTATTCATTTTATTTATTGTAATAACGCTATTTTTATGATTCTTGTGTTGTTATTTTTAATGGTGTTTACGCCGATTGCTAAAGGAGGGAAGTGCGCTCTCCATTACCACCTCCTCTGAACTTTATGCTTCCAAAATTTACTCTGTTTTTAGGGCTAAAGAAATTTCTTCTTGGAGAAGAAGAAACATTCAGACACAACTAGCAGTGCACTCATTCCAGACAACACTCAGACACACCTGGTGGGCTGCATGTCGTCCTCATTTATCATTGAAGTCCACTGGCATAACATCCGCCCATACTGTTTTGGTCAGACTGTGTAGTGGCCACATTAAAAATTTGAAATTTGTCAGCAACGAAAAGACTTATTCACCTTGTGCCTTTTCTTGCTCGGCTTCTCCATCTCATCTGCATATTAAGCAGCTATGGAGCGAGGAATGAGAGGCCGTTATGAAGATGCTTGAACATCAAGGTCTCATGTACCTGGTCTAGGTGTCTAGACCAAGGGGACATGAAACCACAATGACACATCATAACGGCTTTGTTTCTGTTGCGTACCTTCAGATTTTTTGTGGTCAATGGAATAAAAATATGGACTCCTTAAAGATATTTTGAGGAAATTATCGCAGTTTGTTTATCTGTTTTAGAAATGTATAAGACTTCTATTGGTGCAATTGCCAACATTTGGTTACTATTGGTTTATTCATAAATGCAGACATTTTTTTAGCTAGACTTGGACTTTTATCTAGCATTTTAGCAATTTATCCCGTCGTTTCACTCAACAATTAATCCGTAATATATAGTTCCTATACGCTTCACAAATTATAAAATACATCAAGAAAAATAATGAATAAAAATATAAATGAATAGCATATCATTCTATCTTATAAAGGAAAACATTTTTAAATCATTAACATATAATTTTATTATGGGCCTGACTGGCCGAATGGCTAACGCTCTGGCGCTCGGTAAAACAGGTTTCGGGTTCGAGTCCCAGCGTTGTCATGGATGTTTGTAGTGGTTCGGAATCCACTTTAAACTGAAGGTTCCGGCCTAACATGATCGTGAAGCGTTGCGGGCGTATTGTTACTCCGCGTTCGTAGCTTATCTTCAAGCTACACGCACCTTCTGGGTAGTGCTAAGTGAGTAACGTCGGTGCAGCGCTTGCCTAAAGGCATCAAAGACAACTGTCTAAGTGTTTGGCAACTGCATTAGAACAAAAAAAACATATATTTTTTTATTTTATAAAGGAATACACATATATATTTCAGGAAATAAAATTTAATATTTATTAATACTTTTAATTTATTTACAATTATTAACAAAGTTATACATAGCTACTAGTATAATTAAATATAATGTACGTAACAATTTAATTAAATATAATAAGCATAAAATAAGATTTTCAGCTGATATCTTATCTTTTATTTCCCCTAAAAAAAATTGTCAAATAAACATGATTTCACTTTTATATTTTATTTTACATTTTCTGAAATAGGAGAATTTTTTAGGAGTAATTAAAATGTAAGCTTTTAAAATCTACTCTGTCTAATTAATTCTTCTCATAATTAAAAGAGAAAAAATACTCAGAATGAGTTTTTTTTATGTTGTTCCGTTAATTAACAAGATAATAAATGCTGTATTACTTAGTAGAAGAGATTTCCTTATTTTAATTAGAATTACAACTATGATAATGAGCAACTGGCAAATGATATTTATAAGGATTATTAATTAAATGTAAAAAAGGGAAGTATAATTATTTGTATAACTACGGTTGAAAGTCAATGTTTAAGTACTTTTTGTTAAAATTGTTTTATGAATTAATTGCTTGTTTACACTACAATTAATATTTTCATTTTTGAGGGTAAAAAAATACTTGCCTTTTGAACAAACGAAGAATTTAAGAAAAAAAAAATGTTTTTTTCGACGATGTTCCTTTTTTGAAAATGATGAAAATTTGTATTTATCATTCGAAGAACTGTTGAAAGTATTAAAATTATCTAATTAATAATTATTTTTCAAAAATTATTTCCATTTTTTAAGTCCATTTTTAAAATTGCATAAAAATATCATTTAATTATTTGGCATTATTTTGTAATTAAAAGGTTTTTTTTTATTAATCCAATAAAAAAGAAATGCTATCATTTTATGAGATGTAATTGAATGTTTTGTAAGATTTTTTTTTTTAAATTTTGCATTTAATAAAGAGTTTATATACTCTATTATTATTGCATTTCATTTAATATGAAAATATTAATAAATGGATGTTGGAAAAAGTCAGCTTATGAAATATTCATGTTTGATACAATAATGCACGTACAGATATGAAAACCCACTAACACTAACAAAATGGCTTAAAGTCTTTATACAAAATGAAAAAAATATAAAAAAATTATTTATGCAGTTTTGTAGACAGCATTGTACACTTAATTTTTCAATATCTCCAGTAAGCTTAAATTATTGTACAGCATTGTACATTTTATTTTTCAACATCTCTAGAAAGATTAATGTATTGTACAGCATGGTACAATTTATGTTTCAACATCTCTAGAAAGCTTAATGTATTGTACAGCACTGCACAGGTATTAAGCACCTCACAACCTAATATGTATATTGGAACTGTTGGCCTTCCAGCTCATGCATAACGTAAGTGGGATTCTTTCCAAACATTGCACAGATTCCAAACCTTGTGTACATGGAAACCAAACAGCATAACAAAGTGCTTCATTCACCTGTATAAAAGTTATATTTTGCATCAATTTTAATTAAAATGCTATATTTATTCATGAGTACTTATGCAAAAAAATAATTAATATTTAGACATTTAATTCTCCATGATCAAATAAATCATTTTGTTCATTTCCTTTTACACGTAATTTCTCGATAGCAAGATACTCCATTCCCGTGTGCAAAAGTTATATTTCACTACATTTTTAAATAAAAAACTCTATTCATTCATGAGTACATTTGAACAAAATAATTATTCATCATTTCGTTAAAATATCGACTTTTAGACATTTAATTCACCCTGATAAAGTAAATTACTTTATTCATTTTGTTTTACACATAATTTATGGAATAATTTAAGTATCCTATATAAAGTGCCCAATATTTTATAAACAAGAATTTTAACTTTTTATGTTTTTTGTCATGTCACTTTTTAACAATTTTTGAATAAAAAATAATTATTATTATTATTTTTGAATTTTCGAGCATTGCAAAGTACTATTATCCCATTAAATGCCCAACTAATTTACTTGCTTTGTTCTTGTGCAATAGAATTAAGAACATAAAATAATTTGTATATTTGTAAGCAAGCATAGCACTTTGTAGCAATAATAAATAAATGGTTAATTCAATTAGCGCTAACTTATTGTATACATAAATCATATTATGAATGTGTTTCTCGAAAATGCAAACTTTTTCTGTTTCATTTTTAGCATAAAAATTGAGATTTTCAGCAATTTTTGAAGCAAAAAAATATATTATAATTATTTTTGTTTTGATTTGAGCATTGCAAAGTACTATTAGATGCAAAATTAAGTTCCTTGTTTTGTTTTTGTGCAATGAGAATTATGAAAATTTAAATGATTTGTAACCCTAACACTTTGTAGCAATTATAAATATGTGATTAATATGATTAGTATTAACTTAATGTTAATTACATTTACACTTACGAATACATTACGATTACATTTCTTGAACATGCCAAAAATTTGAATCAGCTTAGCATTCATGATCTGGCTAGCATATTTAACTCTGCTTTTTACGGTTCAGAAAATAAAACCTATTAACTTTATTTTCACGTCTGATCAAGACAACGTCTTCTTTTTCGCATTGGCTATTCACGTCTAATTAAATATATTCTGATTTGCTGATATTTTTTCATTTGCTATATGTTTACGTGCTGCCTTTATTTTAGAGATAGTTCTGGTCTAATTGAGCACTTATTTTTCCTTAGACGGCAATACAAATTTATCAATGAATCTAACAGGAAATTCAACGCACAAAAATACTTTTTGCAATTCGAGCGAACAGCATGTAAATTCTTTCTTTCCCGCCCCCATAATATGTTTCTCCCGGCTAAAATCACGCCTATGATTATTAAATTACGAAGATCCTAATAAAGAAGAGTGGAGAATTCCTTGAATTGAATTACGGCAAGCCAAGTCAATTGCCGATATATTTGACAATCTTTTCAGGGAATACATGTGTCTAGGATTAAACCGGGACATTTTTATTGATAAAAGGACAGTGCAAATGTTATCTTATGTACTAAACAAAATTTTGTGTGGTTGCAATTTATCGGTTTGTATGTTTAATTAATTTATTTATTTTACGTCAGCCTATCTATGAGCAGTGCAGCAGAATAAAACTAGAATAAACCATAAAAAATTCGCCAACCACGAAAAGTTGCCAAATTGGCGTCAAACATAATTAGGTCATTGTTTAAAGAAAATTGATAAAATTTCAATATTTGTTTTCAATTGATCGAGGCTTAGCCAATGAGAAGCAATATCCCTGCCATATTTAGTGAAATTTGAATGGGAATTATGGCCGTGAATAGCTTACTTACATAGCTTACTAACACACGCAAACAAACTTTGAGAAAAAAAATATAGATAGATAAATTCTAACATAGCATTTCTTTAGCTCTACATAACATTTTTAAAGCATAACTGGTGTCAAGCATAACTGCATAATTGTTTCCTGAAAACTGAGCCGATTTCGTAATTTTCTCATCTTTTTTTCGATCTAGGCTTAGCCGATCATTAGCAGTATCCTTGCGAATTTTGGCGAAATTTGTACCTGAATAGAGGCCTTGCATAGCATACTACGCCCGCAAGCGCACAAACTTTGAGAAATATATATATATATAGATAGCCAGATTATGACATAGCATCTCTTTCGAGAAAATGATCCATAACTGAAAATGAAATCCAAGATCTTCGTGAAAAGGTCGCCAGACATCCATTAGAATGATAACTGTTGGAAGTAGAATTTCAGACAGATATCCGTTAGGGCTCAATTCTCAGTTAATGGTTAGCAATTAGAACAGTGGTAGGTAAACTCATTATTCAAAAGAGCCAAAGATGTTTTACATTAAAAAAATATGACAAAACCAATGTATAATAAGAAAAATAACATTGCATTACCTGGGAAAATTTGGATATGTTAGGTTTGTATTTCTTTGTTTTTAACTTAAAAAAGGATTTTAGTTTCCAATTAGAAAGACTGTTTCTTAATTTACTTTTGATATAACACATACTTGAAAAGATTGTTCACTTGTATGTAGAGCTAAAGCGGGAAACAACAGCAAATATTATTTTTTTTTCAATTGATGTTATGAATCAGGAATACTATTGCAGTTAATGAAAATGATCATATCTCCCGTCTCCAGGCCTTTCAATGCAAAAAATTTTTGTGATCTTTCAACAAAGATCACAAAAAAATTTCTCCAATTTTTCCATATCAAAATAAGGCATTTAAATTTAGAACTCCCTATTTTTTTTTTTAACTCCAGTAATTGCATTTTAAAATATCCAACAGCAATATTAAAAGGAGAAAAGTTAAATTTTATTACGTTAGCCCACGGTGTATTTTTTTTTAACAAAGGTTGATATCGCTATGCTATTTTTGCATTCCATAAACGGAAAAAAAAATTTCTTGTATTTAAAACTGTTGATTTTAAATAGTAAATGTCAATTACTGACTTTTATTGATGATGTTACAGCAGTCTTAGGAAACGAATTTTTGTTTCTCTGTCAAAACCTTGAGAAAAATAGGATAATTTTTGTTAGAATTAAATGTCTTCTTCCGAGATCGAAAAAATTGAGTTTCTTTTCTCATGAAGATTATTTAGATGAGGTGTAACATCTACAAGGAAATGACATTTTGGGGTATCCTGATCATCCCTTAGTTTAGGATAGACAACAACATTCTCAAGGGAAAATGCTTTAATTTCTACTACTGAAATTTAATTGCTAATACTAATATTACTATACGAAACAAGACATATAAAAACTTAGATTAACAAATCGTATTTTCATTAATTTTATATGAAGTCCTATTAAAAATTAAAACGAAACGAAACGTTAGCGGACCTTTTTGAAATATTTTTTCTTGAACGCCAACCTACCTTATTATGAAGAAATAGCTCTGCATAATCACTTTCCATTTCAACCTAAAAACCCATTAAGTTGACACTAATAACTGAGCTTTAGCTACTATTGTCTATTGTGTTCTTAATAATGATCCTCAATTATATAATAAAGAACATTTAATGCAAGAATGTATCATTTGTAGAATTGAATATAGAATTGAAAATTTAATGTTGGAAGTTGTAATTACAATCCTAAATGCATAACATACATGCTATACAGGTTTTAGATCAGGGCATCTGATATATATATATATATATATATAAGCAAGCTTGTACTTTGTACTTTAAGTATTCTCAAATAGGTTTTTAACAAATACCATGCCATTACATGTATATATAAGAAAAGAAAAATTTAAATAATTTAATAGCGTGTAATATATATATATATATATATATATATATATTCCACGATATTAAATTATTATATTATATGTATATATATTTTAATTTTCATCACTTAGATCTCAAGCAATTACACAAATATTGACACAATGCAATATATTAAAAGAATCTTCGTAGTATTTTTAGATCAACGGGATTTATTTTCTACGACAACGAAAAGGCAGTACTACATTACAAATTTCAAACAACTCGAACTCGAAACCTGTGGCACTAGAACCCTAGACGATAGGGCATTCAGGCCCAATTAATTCTGTGTCGATTTCATTAAAAAAGGGTGTACAATACATTGCTATGGATTACATATATGTTATATGTGTTAAGGATTCCACATATATTATATGTTAGGGATTACAAATATTACATATATATGTTATATTTATATATAAAGCATATATATATTTATAAACAAAAAAGATATCTGATAATAATTTTTCAATATAAAGAGAAAATATAATAATGATGAAGTTCGTGTTTTTTTTACCATATAAAGCCTGTACTTTAAGTATTTCCAAACACTTTAAACCTGTACTTTAAGTATTTAACAAATACCCAGTACATATACATATAATAAAATAAACATTTAAATCCTTCAATAGCGGGAAATATATATTTACAATTGTCGTGATTTGGATCCTAAGCAATAACACACATACTGACACAATACAGTATTTTCAAAGAATTTTTGTGCTATTTTTAGATCAACGAAATTTATTTTCTACAACAAAAAGGCGGCATTACATTAGAAATTCCAAATAACTTTCATGACATCTATTTATCATTCGGAAAGAAATCATGTCATCAAGACATCATCATCTGACGAAAACGTGATTATTTTATACGAACAGGATTTTTTTCTAATCTTGCTTACATCAAATGAATCTTCTTATCTCGAGAGCCATGCTGTTGGATTTCTTCAGAAAATAACTGTTGCAGAAAATTTAATGCATCGAATGTTTTTTCATTACAGTTGGAAAGATTTATCAAAGTATGGTAATTTGTTTTCCCCATTTTTATTTATTTAGATGCTTCTTTTATGTTTTATGTTAGGATAAAATCCTGATGTTACAAGGAAGACATGATAATAGAAGAAGAAGAATTGTTTTCAAAGCTTGTGTAAAAAATAATTTTATATTTCTTAATTTAAAACATGTATTTACATTAAATATTCTGGTAAAACTTTTCCAAGTGAGCAGATATCAGATTTTTAAATTAATCTAATTAAAATAAATCAGGTTTTTGTTACTTTTACGTTGCAAAATACTTTACATTATTTATGCGATTAACAAATAATAAGAAATAAATTATTAGTAGCATTATCTAATAAAATTCAGATTAAAAAAAATAATCGGATAAAAATTAAATGTTAAAAGATATTTCGACAGGAATACAAATATATATTTTCTACATATATAGCAATTAATCTATGTTGTTGTTGTAATGCAGCTGGCAATACAGAGACAATTAATCTTTATGCCATAAGCAAGGGCTGTACCGCTGATACTCATTTAGCACAACCCATGAGGCACCATAAGCTTGAAGATATGCTACGGACGCTGGTAGCACTACACTCACATCACTCTACGATCATATTAGACAGGGACGCATGATTTAAAGTATATTTCGGAACACTACAAACATCCATGGCTCCGCTGGGACTCGAACTCGAAACCTGTGGCACCAGAGAGGTAGACACTAGGTAATTCAGGCTCTATGTCGATTTCAGTAAAAATGGGGTAAATGACATTGTTATGGATTACTGTTATATGTTGCGGATTACAAATATTACATATATATGTTATATATATATGTATAAAATATATATATATATTTATAAAGAAAAAAGCATGTCTGAGATTAATTTTTCAATATGAAGAGAAAGTATATTAATAATGAAGTTCGTGTTTTTTTTATTCCAAATGTTATATGTTGTGGATTACAAATATTATATATATATGTTATATATATATATATATGTATAAAACATATATATGTCTGAGAAAAAAGCATGTATGAGATTAATTTTTCAATATGAAGAGAAAGTATATTAATAATGAAGTTCGTGTTTTTTTTATTCCAAATGTTATATGTTGTGGATTACAAATATTATATATATATGTTATATATATATATATGTATAAAACATATATATGTCTGAGAAAAAAGCATGTATGAGATTAATTTTCAATATGAAGAGAAGGTATATTAATAATGAAGTTCGTGGTTTTTTTATTCCAAATTAAGCTTGTACTTTAAGTACTTCGTACCAAACAGATTCTTAGCAAATACCCATATATTACATGTATATATAATAAAAGAAAATTTTACATAATTGAATTTAAAAATGAAATACATATTTTTTAATTTTTGTAATTTAGAACTTAAGCAATTACACAAATACTAACACAATACAGTATTTTTAAAAAAATTTCTTAATATTTTTAGATAATTGGGATTTATTTTCTGAGAAGAAAAGGCGGTATTACATTACCATTCACGACTAATTAAATATATTCTGATATTCTTTCATTTTCTATATGACTACGCGCGGCCTTTCTTTTAGACTTGGTTCTGGTCTAATTGAGAACTTTTCTTTCTTAGGCGGCATTACAAATTTATCAATAAAACTAACAGGATATTCAATACACAAAAATACTTTCTGCAATTCGAGCGAACAACCATCTAAATGCAATCTTTCTCCCCCGTAATGTGTTTCCCCCTCCTAAACTCTCACCTATGATTATCAAATTACGAACATCCTAACAAGGAAGAGCGGAGAATTCCTTGAATTGAATTACGCGAACCTAAGTCAATTGCCGATATATTTGACACTCTTTTCAGGGGATACATGTGTCTAGAATTAAACCGGAACATTTTTATTGATAAAAGGCCAGTGCAAATGTTTCCTTATGTCTTAAACAAAATTTTGTGTGTTTTCAATTGATTGATTTGTATATTTAATTAATTAATTTATTTTACGTCAGACTGTTTTTGACAGTACAACAGAATAAAAACTAACGTAAACCATGAAAAATTCGCCAACCACGTAAGTTGCCAAATTGGCGTCCAACATAATTAGTTAATTGTTTAAAGAAATTGATTCAATTTCGAAATTTGTTTTCTGTCTATCTAGGCTTAGCCAATCATTGGCAGTATCCTTGCCAATTTTGGTGAAATTTAGATGTGAATTGAGGCCGTGCATAGCAAAGTTACATAGCATACTAGCACTCGCACGCAAACTTTGAGAAAAAAATAGATAGATAGATAAATTATAACATAATATCTCTAAATTGATGTCAAACAAAACTGGATAATTGTTTAACGAAAATTGAGACGATTTCGAAATGTTCTCATCTTTTTTTCGATCTAGGCTTAGGTAATCATTGGCAGTATCCTTGCCAAATTTTGCGAAATTTGGACCTAAATTGAGGGCTTGCATAGCATACTTACATAGCATACAACACACGCACGCACACAAACTTTGAGAAATATATATAGAGATAGACAGATTATGACGTATCATATCTTTCGTGAAAATGATCCATAACTGAAAATGAAATCCAAGATCTTCGTAAAACGGTAGCCAGACACCTATTAGAATGATATCTGTTGGAAGTAGCATCTCAGATCGATATCCATTAGGGATCAGCTCTCAATTAGTGGTTATCAATTATAACCGTGGTAAGTTAACTCATTATACAAAAGAGCCAAAAATCGGCAGTACAACATTTAAGATTACTTTTGAGAGTCAAAGATTTTTTCATGTTTTTTGGATTTTTTTAATTGTTAACATAACAAAAAAACATATCTAATAATAATAATATTAATAAGCTAATTTATTGACAAAACATGTTTTACATTGTAATAAAAATATGGTAAAACCATCATTTAATAAGTAAAATAGCCTGGTATTTTTTTGTAAAATTTGGATATGTTAGGTTTGCATTTCTTTGTTTTTAATTTAACGCATGATTCTAGGTTCACATTAGTAAGACAATTTCTTAATTTACTTTTGATATAGCACATGCTTGAAAAAGATTATTCACATGAATATGTAGGGTCAAAGCGTGAAATAACAGCAAATGTTAATTTTTTCAATCGATCATATTAGTCAGGAATATTATTGCAGGTAATGAAAATTATCTAGTCTCTTTTCTCCAGGCAATTCAAAGCAAACCCCTTTTTCTTTGAAGTAAGATCATAAATATTTTCTTCAATTTTTCCATGTCAGCATTAAGGCGTTCAAACTTAAAACTCTATATTTAACTATAATTTTTTATTATACTATAATTTTTTAAACTCCAATAATTGTATTTTAAAATCTCCAATAGAAATATTAAAGGGTGAAAAATTAAATTTTATTACATTAGCCCTCGGGGTATTTTTTTTTAAAAATGGCTGATATCACTATGCCATTTCTGAATTTCAGTAACATTGGAAAAAAAGGTCTCTTATATTTAAAATTGTTGATTTTAAATTATGAATGTCAGTCATTGAATTTTATTGACGATGTTTCAGCAGACTTGGAAAAATGAATTTTTGTTTCTCTTTCAAACCCTTGAGCTAAAAAGGATAATTTGTTTTCGAATGAAATGTCTTCTTCCAAGATTGAAAAAATTGAGTTTTTTCCCCCTGTAATTTACGATGAAGGTCATTTAGATGAGGCGTAACATCTACAATGCAATAAAACTTTTGGATTACCAGATCAGCCTGTAGTTCAGTTTTAAAAATTAAAAAGAAACGAAATGTTAGCGAAACTTTTTGAAATATTTTTTCTTGAATGGCAACCTACCTTATTATGCAGAAATATATTTAGATCAAATGCATTATCGTAGTATTTTTAGATCAAAGGGATTTATTTACTGTTCATTTTATAGATGTGCACTAGTCTTCAAAACTAAGATAATTGCTATTTTTTAGGAGGTTTTGTCAAAAATTATTCAACATATTCTAATAAAATTAGAATTTAACATACTCTAACATAGTACAAAATTCCCACACATCTTATAAATGTGTATTGCACAAATGCATAATCATTTACTACTGTACATTGTATGTATGCTCTAGATGGCTATTGAAAAAGGAACGGAAATTATAAATATCCCCACTAATTGCATGATAGGTATGCTCCATAGGTTTTAGATCAGGACCAGGATCCATAGGTTTAGGCTGCACAATTCCTCAGATGAAAAATCTCACTTGCAAGAAATTCATCGCCAAGTGAATTCTACGTCGATTTCATTAAAAATGGTGTAATATATATATATATATATATATATAATTCGTTTTAAACTAAAAGACATACCTGACATAATTTTTTTAAGATTCAGGAATTATTTTTAACATGCGGAGAAAAAGGAAAAAGGGAATGAAATTCGTGACGAAATGATGAATGGTGAAGTACTGTAATGAATGATGAAATTCGTGGTACTTTTACTACACGAATCAAGCTTGTACTTTAAGTACTTCCAAACAAAAAATAAACATTTTACAATTAGCAATCATCATTATATGTATCTAACAATCAGTACTATATGTATATTTACTAAAATAAAAATTTAAACCATTTAATAGCATTATATCCAGTATATTTACTAAAATAAAATATTCTTTTAAATACGTTAATAATGTATATATATGGTATTTATATGAAGTATTCTTATATACACTACAGCAATTTACTGCCACCTGCCTTTTTGTGATTGGTGATTTGGACCGAAGCGATTACACAAATACTGACAAAGTACAATATTTTTTAAAGAATTTTGTATTATTTTTAGATCAACGGGATTTATTTTCTATGACGGGAAGGCAGAATTGCATTAGAAATTTTAAGTAACTTTCATGACATCTATTTATCATTCGGAAAGAAATCATATGATCAAAACATCATCGTGATTATTTTATACGAACAGGATTTTTTTCTAATCTTGCTTACATCAAATAAATCTTCTTATCTCGAGAACCATGCTGTTGGATTTCTTCAGAAAATAACTGTTGCAGAAAATTTAATGCATCTAATGTTTTCTCATTACAGTTGGAAAGATTTATCAAAGTATGGTAATTTGTTTTCCCATTTTTGTTGATTCACATGCTTGTTTTTTGCTTTATGTTAGGATAAAATTATGATGCTACAGGGAAGACATGATAATAGAAGATGAAGAATTGTTTTCAAAGTTATCAAAAAAAAAAAAAAAAAAAAAAAAAAAAACTTTTATCCTTCTTAATTTAAAACATGTATTTGCATTTATTTATTTTTAAGAAAATATTCTGGTAAAGAAAATAGATGTTAGTGTTTGAATTATTTTAACTACAACAAATAAGTTAACTTTGTTTTTTTTTTTGCCAAACAAAATAATAAAAAAGAACTTTATATTAACCGTAACATCATATAAATTTATACTTATTTTCTGTTTCATTTTAGGATAAAAAAATGATGCTCCAGGGAAGACATGATAATAGAAGAAGAAGAAATGTTTCCAAAGCTTGTGAAAAAAAAAAAAAAAAGAAAGAAAATCCTTTTATCCTTCTTAATTTAAAAAATTAATTTACATTTAAGTACGAGAAATGTTCTCCTAAAACTTTTCAAAGAAAACTCATGTCAGCATTAATATTAATTTATTTACAACATTTTTTTTTTTTTTTTTTTTTTTTTACACAACAAAATAATAATAAATAATTTTCTATTAACTATAAATTTATAGTTAATATAAAGTTACTTAATGATAAGAGTGTGAAACATATCTTCCACATTTTACTAAATATTTTAAATAAGGTTAAAAATCGTACAAGAAATTAAAAGAATTTTAAGCATTAAAACCAGAATTCAATTACACATTAAAATGTTTATTTCAAAGCCAAAAAAAATTAGTTATTTTACAACTTTATATAACTTATATAAAATTACTTATATAACTTTATATTAAATAACTTTATATCATTTAACACAATTATGAGATAAGAAAATAATAAAAAAAAAAATGTTTTAGTATGCATTATGCAATAAAATTCAAAACTCACTTAAGAAAGTAAATGTTAAAATGTTTCGAAATGTATTCAAATATCTATTTTCTAAACAGATAACAATTAATCTAGATTCCAGTCTTTTTTTTATCATTACAGATATTGCTTTGAAATAAACTTTTTAATATGTAATTAAATTATGATTCTAATGTTTAAAATTCTTTTAATTTCTTCTAGAAATTATAACCTTATATAATTTTATATTAAATAACTTTAAAATAATAAATAACTTTATACTATTTAATACATTTATGCGATAATAAAATAATAAAATAAATGTTTTATTAATAAGAATTCTGTAATAAAATTCAAATCTCATCGAATAATTAGTTAAAAAAGTAAATGCTAAAATGACTGGAAATGAATAAAAATATCTATTTTCTAAACAGATAACAATTAATCTATATTCTACTCTTTTTTTTATTTTTTTTATCATTACAGATTTCGCTTTGAAATAAAGTTTTTAATAATTAATTAATTCTGGTTATAATGTTTAAATTCTTTTAATTTTTTGTAGAATTTTTAACCTTATAAAACTTTATACTAAATAATATTAAAATACTGAATAACTTAATACTATTTAACACATTGAGACTATTACTATTTAACACACACTATTTAGCACATGCGATATGAAAATAATAAAACAATTTTTTATTATGAATTATGTAATAAAATTCATATCTCATAGAATAATCAGTTAAAAAATGTAAATGTTAAATTAATATTTATATTAATAATATTATTGCATAAACAATATTATTAATATAAATATTATTTATGCAATTATTTATTATTTTATTTTGGAATGAATACAGTATCTATTTTCTAAACAGATAACAATTAATCTACATTCCAGTCTTTTTTTTTATCATTACAGATTTCGCTTTGAAATAAAGTTTTTAATATGTAATTAAATTCTGGTTCTAATGTTTAAAATTCTTTTACTTCCTTGTGCGATTTTTAATTTTGCTTAAATTATTTAATAAATTGTAGTAGAAAATTTGTCACTTTTTGTTAACATAAAATACCATTAAGATTTATATTTTTCGTAATTAAATTACGTCAGATGCAATATCAACACATTATTACGTATTAGTTAAAATAATTCTAAGGAAAGAAAAATTTTAAATGGTTTAATATTTTAAAAGGAGTAATATTTTTTAATTGTTTAATACTTTTAATTTGCAAAATGAAATTGAATATGATTTCTAGAGATAAATTTTGGGTAAAAATTAAAAAAGTTTATTCTGTTACATGAAACCAATATTTAATATTATACTGATGACATAAATAAAATAATAAAAAATAATTTCTAATTGCAATTTCTGCAATTTTTAGAATAAAAAAAGGGTTTATGATTCAGTCACATAGGATCACTGTGTTCTATGCATAAAAATTTAATTATAATAAATTTCAATAGTATAAGAAAACAACAATTATTTACATATATTTTTTAAAAATTTTTGGGGTTGTAAGTCATAGTTAAAGTTATTTATAAGGAGATAAAATCAAATTTATATTAATTGTTAATTGAATACCACCAATAGTTTTAATTAAATTAATGCATAAATTTTTGTTATATATTAAACGATACAAACAAGCAAATTTAATTATATTCTATTTCTTGTAGTTAAAACATATCAGCTATAATTGATCATTAAAGGTACAAGACAATAAATTTTATTTTCGATAATTGAAAGAGGGTCGAGAAATAGAAAGTGAGTTTTAAATATTATTAATTAACATTTAGTTCGTAATATTTATTATAGGATGCAAAGCAATCAAAACTAAATCTAGTACTAGAATTACACCTCATTAAATAATTTCGTCGTTCAATAATAATTAATGATACATATCCTTAGGGATATTACTCTAGTGCAAAAGTAATATTAAATATTTCGTACTTCACAATTTAATGGATATATATATTTATAATTCAATGATCATACAGTTTATAATACGAAAATAATTGGCTACTTATTAAAATTTAATAAAAGCCCTTCTATGTATTTTAAAATAATAATAAAACTTTCAGATTCAAATAATCAGAAATTTAACAATGATTAGAATTCTTTGAATCGGATGTTCTACATAAATGTGTAATCTTTCTTTTCGCTTAATTAATTGCGCATTTTATTTTTTGTGTGACATTACACAAATTTATTTAATAATAATTATTATAATTACAACTATTCATAATAATGTTTTATTCTTAAATTCATTATTGTTTTAAATATTTAATTTCAATAATATTTTATAAAAAACTGTTAAGGAATAAGGAGCAAAATATAATAATAAAGGTGAAAATAATTGTATTATATCCTGTTAAACATAGTGATAATAATATGTAGCATATAATACATTAAAAGATATAAAGAAATTTTCTTTAAATAAATTTTAAATATTATTTAATTAAGGCATTTTTAATTTTATTTTTAAATTATTCAATGCTAAATGATTCCGATAGCTTGATACAATGACAAAACAATTTTTTGAATCTACAAAATTTAAAGTTTATTATTTATTGATTTTTTTATTTTGACTTTTGTAATATAATAGCTGGTAATATTAAAAATTATATAAAACCACTTGGAATATATAAAAGAGGAATCTTTTGGGTGATTTGAAAAGTACGAATTATATAATTGTTACTCTTTTTTGCGTCCATTATTATATACCTCCTTTATTTTACAATAATAATTTACTTCTAAGACATATATAAATATGAGTCTTAAATAAATTGTAATGTTAAATTATATCAAATAACATTAATTGCACATAGTTACTATTTATTCTGATACTCAGTATTTATATTAATTTCTAATTGAGTAACTGGTGATGTATGTATTTTGTTTGCTTTTTATATTATTATAAGAACATTTTTAAAAAAAATTGTAATAAAGTATATTTAATTTTTCTTAAGAAATAAATTCAAAACAAAATTCTTTCAATAACTCTTGTCCACCAACAGAAAAAAGACTAGTCATAACAATTTCGGCTAAGTTACCTCACAACATGGCAGACGTAAGCTCCATAAAAGACCCCTCCTGCTATGTTCCAACTTTGTCTAGTACAAAACACCATAATTCTACCTGGCAGTTCCAATATCAAATGCGCATCTATGTTCTGAATGGCTTCAGAATATCCCTGATTAAAATCTGAAAACCAATGCAGTTCCCAAAGTCAGGATTTGTTGTATCCTGATAACTGCATACAAATGATTCCAATGTTCTAGGGTCCGAATTATTTCCGCTTGTCAGTTCTATTGTTCAGATGTGTCACATTGTTTTTTTTGTAAATGGAATTGAACCATTGAGTTTCAGTAAATGGAATTAAATCATTGAATTCTACTGAATGGAACTGGTCTATTTATTCTATTTATTTCTATTAAATATTCTATTTATTTTTTAAACATACTATTTATTTTTTAAACATTCTATTTCTTTTTAATAGAATTATAAACTGTTTAAACTTATATTTATATTTGTTTGAACAATAAAAAAATTTAACAGATCTGCAAATTTTTTACATCAATTACCATAGACCTTTTCTGAAAATTAAATAATAATAATATGCTTTAATCACTTCATATAATTTAAAAAAAAAAAAAAAATTAAGCAACCTTTCTAATAAATCGTTAATTTCTCATGTGTAATAATAAAGAAAAGGTGTAATAATAAATAAAGACAAAAATAATAAATAAAAACGCAATATTATGTTTCCAATTTGTTAAAAATTTCAATCAAATTGTTCTCTATTAAAAAGATATTAAGCAATTTAGCGATATATGTTTTCAGAACTAATTTTATTTAAAATATAAAAATGGATAAAATTTAAATATTAGATATTAAATATTAATAACAGACATTAATTTATTTCTAAGACATATTTAATTATGAGTCTTAAGTAAATTGTTTTGTTAAATAAAATTATTTGTATAAGGTATAATTAATATTATTTCGACTTAGTATTTATAGTAATTTGTAAATTAAGTAAGTGATAACGTATGTTCTTTGTTAGCTTTGTATATTATTATAAAAAAATTGAACGAAATAATTGTAATAAAATATATTTAATTCTTCCTACGACATTTTCTTTTTTCTTAACAAATAGTTTCAAAATAAAATTCTTTCAATACCTCTTGCCCACCAACAGAAAAAAGCCAAGTCATAACAATTTCGCCTAAGCTCTGCCACAACATGGCAGACTTAAGCTCTATAAAAGACCCCTCCTGCTATATTCCAACTTTGCCTAGTACAAAACCCCTAATTCTACCTGGCAGTTCCAATATCAACCTATCCTCGGAATAGCTTCAGAATATCCCTGATTAAAATCTGAAATGCAATGAAGTTCCCAAAGTCAGGATTTGTTGCATCCTGATAACAGTATACAACGGATTCCAATGTTCTAGTGTCCGAATTATTTCCGTTTGTTAATTCAATTGTTCAGATGTGTCAAATATTTTTTTCTAAATGGATTTGATCCTTTGATGCATTCTTATTAGCTTTGATGGAATTGTTTGAGATCGAAATTGTTCATTTATTAAATTGCACATTTAAGTTTTGAGAACATTAAAAAAATTTTTTTTTTAAATAATCATTATAATTCTATCTGTTCATAAGTATACTTATAATGTTTTATTCATGAAAACTTTGTTGTTTTAAATATTTAATTTCACAATATTTTATAAAAAATGTTAAGGAATAAGGAGCAAAATATAATAATAAATATGAAAAGAATATTTTACTCTTTTATACATAGTAATGAAAATAATCAACATATAATAAATCAAATATCAAAATTAAAATTTAAAAGAAATTTTCTTTAAATAAATTTCAAATATTATTTCAATAAGGTTTTTGTAATTTTACAGAAATTATTAAATATGAAATGCTTCCGATACAATTTACAAAAAATAAAACAAATAGGTTTGATACAGTTAAAAATACTTTTTTCAGTTCATAAAAATGTTATTGTGTTTATGTTCAGTCTACAAATTTTAAGTTTTTTTTTCTTTTTTGTGACATACCTAATATAATTTTAGGTAATATTAAAAAATATATAAAAATACTTAGAATATGCAATTATATAAAAAATAACCCTTTGGTGATTTAAAAAGTGCCATTATTTATTTTTACTCGTGTTTGCTATTTATATTAATTAACTCGATTTTAATTCTAACAGAGATTAACAGCTTTTAAAGATATTTAATTATGAGTCTTAAATAAATTGTTATGTCAAATTCTATTAAATAATATTACTTGTATGAGATGCAATTAATAGTTTTTTTGACTTAGAATTTAAATTAATTTGTAAAATGTGTAAGTAATATTGTAAGGACATTGTCAGCTTTGTATATTAATATAAAAAATTGAATGCAATTATTGTAATCAATTATATTTATTTTTCCTAAGACACTTTACGTTCTTCTTAAGAAATAGTGTCGAAATAAAATTAAATAAATGATAATATATGCACTTTGTTTATTTTGTATGTTATTATAAGAAAATTGAACGAAATAATTGTAATAAAGTATATTTAATTTTCCTTGCGACACTTTACATTTTTCTGAAGAAATAGTTTCAAAACAAAATTCTTTCAATAACTCTTGTCCACCAACAGAAAAAAGCCGAGTCATAACAATTTAGTATAAGCTCTATAAAAGACCCCTCCTGCTATGTTCCAACTTTGTCTAGTACAAAACACCCTAATTCTACCTGGCAGTTCAATATCAAATGCGCATCTTTCTTCTGAATAGCTTCAGAATATCCCTGATTAAAATCTGAAAACCAATGCAGTTCCCAAAGTCAGGATTTGTTGTAGCCTGATAACTGTATACAAATGATTCCAATGTTCTAGGGTCCGAATTATTTCCGCTTGTCAGTTCTGTTGTTCAGATGTGTCACATATTTTTTTCTAAATGGAATTGAACCATTGAGTTTCAGTAAATGGAATTAAATCATTAAATTCTACTGAATGGAACTGGTCTATTTATTCTATTTATTTCTATTAAACGTTCTATTTATTTTTTGAGCATACTATTTATTTTTTAAACGTTCTATTTCTTTTTAATAGAATTATAAACTGATTAATATTATATTTATATTTGTTTGAACAATAAAAAAAATTTAACAGATCTGCAAATTTTTTACATAAATTACCATAGACCTTTTCTGAAAATTAAACAATAATAATATGCTTTAATCACTTCATATAATTTAAAAAAAAAAAATTAAGCAACCTTACTAATAAAACGTTAATTTCTCATGTGTAATAATAAATAAAGACAAAAATAATCAATTAAAAACGCAATATTATGTTTCCAATTTGTTAAAAATTTCAATCAAATTGTTCACTATTAAAAAGATATTAAGCAATTTAGCGATATATGTTTTCAGAACTAATTTTATTCAAAATATAAAATGGATAAAATTTAAATATTAAATATTAAATATTAATAACAGACTTTAATTTATTTCTAAGACATATTTGATTATGAGTTTTAAGTAAATTGTTTTGTTCAATAAAATAAAATTGTATGAGGTACAATTAATATTATTTCGACTTAGTATTTATAGTAATTTGTAAATTAAATAAGTGATAACGTATGTTCTTTGTTAGCTTTGTATATTATTATAAAAAAATTGAACGAAATAATTGTAATAAAATATATTTAATTCTTCCTACGACATTTTCATTTTTCTTAACAAATAGTGTCAAAATAAAATTCTTTCAATACCTCTTGTCCACCAACAGAAAAAAGCCAAGTCATAACAATTTCGGCTAAGCTCTGCCACAACATGGCAGACTTAAGCTGTATGAAAGACCCCTCCTGCTATATTCCAAATTTGCCTAGTACAAAACCCCTAATTCTTCCTGGCAGTTCCAATATCAACCTATCCTCGGAATAGCTTCAGAATATCCCTGATTAAAATCTGAAATCCAATGAAGTTCCCAAAGTCAGGATTTGTTGCATCCTGATAACAGTATACAACGGATTCCAAAGTTCTAGTGTCCGAATTATTTCCGTTTGTTAATTCAATTGTTCAGATGTGTCAAATATTTTTTTTTCTAAATGGATTTGATCCTTTGATGCATTCTTATTAGCTTTGATGGAATTGTTTGAGATCGAAATTGTTCATTTATTAAATTGCACATTTCAGTTTTGAGAACATTAAAAAAAAATTTTTTTTTAAATAATCATTATAATTCTATCTGTTCATAAGTATACTTATAATGTTTTATTCATGAAAACTGTGTTGTTTTAAATATTTAATTTCACAATATTTTATAAAAAATGTTCAGGAATAAGGAGCAAAATATAATAAAAAATATGAAAAAATATTTTACTCTTTTATACATAATAATGAAAATAATCAACATATAATAAATAAAATATCAAAATTAAAATTTCAAAGAAATTTTCTTTAAATAAATTTCAAATATTATTTCAATAAGAATTTTGTAATTTTGCAGAAATTATTAAATATGAAATGCTTCTGATACAATTTACAAAAAATAAAACAAATAGGTTTGATACAGTTAAAAATACTTTTTTCAGTTCATAAAAATGTTATTTTGTTTATGTTCAGCCTATAAATTTTAAGGTTTTTTTTTTTTTTTTGTGACATACCTAATATAATTTTAGGTAATATTAAAAAATATATAAAACTACTTAGAATATGCAATTATATAAAAAATAACCCTTTGGTGATTTAAAAAGTGCCATTATTTATTTTTACTCGTGTTTGCTATTTATATTAATTAACTCGATTTTAATTCTAACAGAGATTAACAGTTTTAAAGATATTTAAGTATGAGTCTTAAATAAATTGTTATGTCAAATTGTATTAAATAATATTACTTGCATGAGATGCAATTAATAGTATTTTGACTTAGAATTTAAATTAATTTGTAAAATGTAAGTAATAATGTAAGGACTTTATTTGCTTTGTATATTAATATAAAAAAATGAATGAAATTATTGTAATCAATTATATTTATTTTTTCCTGAGACACTTTACGTTTTTCTTAAGAAATAATGTCAAAATAAAATTAAATAAATGATAATATATGCACTTTGTTTATTTTGTATGTTATTATAATAAAATTGAACGAAATATTGTAATTAAGTATATTTAATTTTCCTTGCGACACTTTACAAAGAAGAAATAGTTTCAAAAAAAATTCTTTCAATACGTCTTGTCCACCAACAGAAAAAAGCCGAGTCATAACAATTTCGGCTAAGCTCTTTTACAACATGGCAGACTTAAGCTCTACAAAACACTCCTCTTGCTATGTTCCAACTTTGTCTAGTACAAAGCACCCTAATTCTACCTGGCAGTTCCAATATCAAATGCGCATCTATCTCATGAATAGCTTCAAAATATCCCTAATTAAAATCGGAAAACCCATGAAGTTCCCAAAGTCAGGATTTGTTGAATCTTGATAACAGTATACAGCGGATTCCAACGTTCTAATGTCCGAATTATTTCTGCTTGTTAATTCAATTGTTCAGATGTGTCACATAATTTTTTTTTCTAAATGGAATCGCACCATTGAATTTCACTAAATGGAACTGAACTATGTAATTCTACTGAATGGAACTGATCCTTTGATACATTCTATTTAGTTTTGATGGAATTGTTTGAGATCGAAAAGTTTTGTAACTTTTCAATAGAATTATAAACTATTTAAAATTATATTCATGTTAGTTTGAAAAATAGTATAATTTAACACATATGTAAATTTTTTTAGATCTATTACCATAAATAGTTTTTTGAAAGGAGTAGGTATAATACGATTTAGGAAGTAGAATTAAAAATTTCAATCGCAGATCTAATTAATAAAAATATATTAAGGAATTTAACATTATATAGTTTTCAAAACTAATTTAATTGGTAATTTAATGTAAAAATGTAACAATTTTAATTCCAACACCAAATACTTTATCGATGCTAAAATTAATATTAACAGATCTATAAATTTTTTTCATCATAAATCTTTTCTGAAATAAGTAGGAATAATAGCATTATCGGTCTCATATAATTTTTAAGAAGATATATCTAAAACAATCTTACTAATAAAAGGTGAATTTATTAAGCGTTATAATAAATAAAGAAAAAACCAATAAACCAAAATCTTCAATATTATGCTTTCAATTTATTAAACATTTTCGTCAAGGAGATAATTAATAAATATTAATTTAACAACATGTATTTTTAAAATTAATTTAATTTACAATGTAAAAATTTTAATTCCAATACCTAATACTTGATCGAAGCTGAAATTAATATTTATGAAATCTAGAGTTTCTCAAATTACAATACAGAAATCTAATCAATTAATAATCAACATTATATGACTTGAAATACAATAGTTTTGATTTCCTCATGCAATACAATAACTTTGAGGAAAACTGATTAGTTAAAATATTTAAATTTTTACATTAAATGTATTAGTTGCAAAGATTATGCACATAATAAAATATATTTATTCCAGGTAAATTGGAAAGAGGTTGAATTTTCAACTTTTAATGATAATAAAAATTTTCAAATAAATTTTATAATAGCTCAACAGAGACAACTAAAATCGAAGAAAAAAAAAAGCTGCTCAGAGAACATAATTTAGTTTTTAATTAAAAAAAAATTGCAGTTAATTGCCAATTTCACGTTTCAAAAAAGGAAATCCTGTTAATGCGTTGTCCCATTTAAAAGACTTGTTTATTACATTTTTTAAGGAAATCGGCTTAAACTAGAAAACGAAACTTTCTTTACAGCAAAAAGTAAATAAATAAAAACATTAATTAAGAAAGAAAGAATCAGTAGGCTTCCAAATAGATTTTAGTCCATTTTGGATGTGAGGCTCAATAAATATTCTGGAAAGAGTCAGACATCATTAAATTTTAAAGGGAAGAAACGTAAAGAAGGGATTTTAATTTCCTGAGTTGTCACCAAATAAGGAAAAAGTAATCCTTAATATTCGCCAGATTAAAGAATATCAACAGAATATTCTATCATCTTGATATTCTTTAGGGATTTGAGCAAAAACTTTAGCTTACTTAATTGGATATTTAATGTGGCTATAAATCTTTAGCAAAGATCAAAACACAAATGCAATGCGTTTTAATTACTGGATGCATAAAAAATCAAGAATAATTTCAAATACATGAAATTTTATGAATCTGTGACCGTTAATTAGTGATACCGTTTTCTTCATAAAAAAATGTTAACTACTTTTCTGCAATTGAAAATCAAATGTAATTAAATTTCCACTAATTCATATTCAACTTCAAAGAAACTAGTCTGATGAGCAGAGAATGTATTGATTTTGTTTTTGAAAATCTTAATTATAATCAAACATTTAATTAAAACTACGTGTTTAGTTCAACTACGCATATGAATTGAAATACATCAAATGATTCCTTTCCTTATAAATATAGACTATTACCAATATTATTTTTTTTTTAAGTTCTTATAAGATAAACTTCTCTGGACAAAGAGCTTACAGATAATAAAGATATAAATATATGATTGCAATTTTAAAAAACTGTTCTATTTTCATAGCGTTTATCTTTCATGCGGAAAAAAAATCGTTACGGTAAAATGGTTTTTGGTCTTTGGATTTTTGAGCTTTAATATTGAGTTATATAAAAATAATAATCTATACATACAAATATATATTCAAATAAATATTTAAATACTAGACACAAAAGCAGAAAGGCACATGTGGTGGCCCGTTTGAAGCATGTGGCAATGTTTTTTTCTTCTAGTGGTCTACCTCAACACATGTAACATATGTAAATTTTGTTTTAAAAACTCAATAGATCTTCATATTTTTTTATGAAAGTTTAAAACATGGTTAGTTCTAGTTTCATTAAAAATTACATAAGTTTTAGAAGAATTTTCATTCAATGTTTATTATTTCATTAAGAAACAGTTAAATACCATTGTTTACATTACTTTAACTTTGTTGCAGGGTCCATCTAATTTGTTTTTGATTTATTTTTTATAGTAATACAAATATCCCAACCATTTTAAATAATTAAATATGGTAATGCTTTAGATCTAGAGGCTATATGCTTAATTCTATCTCCCTAATTTTACATGAACAATATATTTTAATTTACTTTTAAGACATATTTAATTATGCGCCTTAAATAAATAAAATAAAATGAATGCGTTGTGTTTGTGTCAAATCTATAATGTTTAATGTTATTATTTTTTTTAAATTCTTAATATAATTCTTGATAATATTAAAAATTGTGTAAAACTTCTTAGAATATACAACTGTATAAAAAAAAACTTTAAAAGTGTGACTTTAAAAGTGTTCATTATTTATTTTTACTCTTTAATTTTAATTTACACCTTGATTTCATATTAATAGCAACCTTCCAGTTACTTCTGAGGCATATTTAATTATCAGTCTTAAATAAATTTTTATGTTTAATTATATTAAATTATATAGATTTTATAAGGTACAACTAATAGTATATATACTTACCAGTTACATTGATTTGTAAATTAAGTAAGTGATAATGTATGCCTTTGTTAGCTTTGTATATTATTATAAAAAAATTGAACGAAATAACTGTAATAAAGTATATTTAATTTTTCTTATGACAGTTTACATTTTTCTTAAGAAATAGTTTCAAAATAGAGGCTAAGTAGGCTTCAGTAGGCTTCCAAATAGATTTCAGTCCAATTTGGATGTGAGGGTCAATAAATATTCTGTAAAGAGTCAGATATCATTCACTTTTAAAGGGAAGAAACGTAACGAAGGGATTTTAATTTCCTGAGTTGCCACGAAATAGGGAAAAAGTAATCCTTAATATCCGCCAGCTTAAAGAATATCAACAGAATATTCTATCATCATGATATTCTTTAGGGATTTCAGCAAAAAATTCAACTTGCTTAATTGGATATTTAATTTGACTATAAATCTTTAGCAAAGGTCACAACACAAATGCAATGCATTTTAATTACTGGATCCATAAAAAATCAAAAATAATTTGAAATGCATAAAATGGTATAATTTTTTAAATTTTAATTAGTGATGCCTTTTTCTTCATAAAGAAATGTTAACTGCTATTCTGACATTGAAAATCAAATGCAATTAAATTTCCACTGATTTATATTCAACTTCAAAGAAACTAATCTGATGAGCAAAGAATATATTGAGTTTGTTTTTGAAAACCTTAATTATAATCAAACATTTAATTAAAACTACGTGTTAAGTTCAACTACGTCTATGGATTGAAATACATCAAAAGATTTCATTCCTTATAAATATAGACTATTACCAATATTATTTTTTTTTAAAATTTTTATAAGATAAACGTCTCTGGATAAAGAGCTTACAGATAAAAAAAATATAAATATATGATTATAATTGTTAAAAAACTGTTCCTTTTTCATAGCATTTATCCTTCGTGCGGAAAAAAAATCGTTACGGTAAAATGGTTTTTGGTCTTTGGATTTTTGCGCTTTAATATTGAGTTATATAAAAATAATAATATATACATACAAATATATATTCAAATAAATATTTAAATACTAGACACAAAAGCAGAAAGGCACATGTGGTGGCCCGTTTGAAGCATGTGGCAATTTTTTTTTCTTCTAGTGGTGTACCTCAACATATGTAAATTTTGTTTCAAAAAGTCAATAGATCTTCATATTTTTTTATTAAAGTTTAAAACATGGTTAGTTCTAGTTTCATTAAAAATTACATAAGTTTTAGAAGAATTTTGCATTCAATGTTTATTATTTCATTAAGAAACAGTTAAATACCATTGTTTATAATACTTTAACTTTGTTGCAGGGTCCATCTAATTTGTTTTTTTATTTATTTTTTATAGTAATACAAATATCCCAACCATTTTAGAAATTAGTTATGGCAATGTTCCAGATCTAGAAGCTATATGTTCTAATGCTACATCCCCGATTTTATATTATTAACATATTTTAATTTACTTTTAAGACATATTTAATTATGTACCTGAAATAAATTGTAAATTTAAGTTGTGTTGTGTTTGTGTTAAATCTATAAAGTTTCATGTTATTATTTTTTTGAAATTCATAATATAATTCATGGTAATATTAAAAATTATAAAAAAACTAGTTAGAATATGTAATTATATAAAAAAGAAAACCTTTTTGGGTGATTTTAAAAGTATTCATTGTTTATTTTCCCTTTTTAATTTTATTTCACTCTTTGATTTTACATTAATAACAACCTTCAAATTACTTATGAGACATATTTAATTATAAGTCTCAAATAAATTTTTATGTTTAATTATATTAAATAATATAAATTTTATAAGGTACAACTAATAGTATATATACTTAGCAATTACATTAATTTGTAAATTAAGTAACTGATAATGTATGCACTTTGTTAGCTTTGTATATTATTATAAAAAACGAAATAACTGTAATAAAGTATATTTAATTTTTCCTATGACAGTTTATATTTTTCTTGCCAATTGTCATACCATGCTGAATATACCGGTTCTCGTTAAATCACCGAAGTCAAGCATCATTGGGCGCGGTCAGTACTTGGGAGGGTGACCTCCTGGGAACACCGCGTGCCGTTGGCATTCACAAATTTGGGACCTGAATGGTCGAGTGTCTAGCGCTCTGGCGCTCGGTGCCACAGGTTTCGTGTTCGAATGCCGGCGGTGCCATGAATGTTTGTAGTGGTTCGGAATCCACTTTAAGCCGTAGGTCCCGGTCTCCTATGACTGTAAGAGCGTCACGGAGCCAAAGTCAGACTTCTACCTACGTTTGCTCCATCACAACAGAAGCTGCTTCCTTCCCCTTCAATCATGAGTACGTATGAGCTCGTGGGTTTGGCCAGCCAAATGGGATAAGAAACAACAACAACATATTTTTCTTAAGAAATAATTTCAAAATAAAATCCTTTCAATAACTCTTGCCCACCAACAGAAAAAAGCCCAGTCATAACAATTTCGACTTATCTCTCGCACAACATGGCAGACTTAAGCTCTATAAAAGAGCCCTCCTGTTACGTTCCAACTTTGTCTAGTACAAAACCCCATAATTCTGCCTGGCAGCTCCAATATCAAATTCGCATATATCTTCTGAACAGCTTCAGAATGTCCCTGATTAAAATCTGAAAACCAATGCAGTTACCAAAGTCAGGATTTGTTGAATCCTGATAGCAGTATACAAAGAATTCCAATGTTCTAGTGTCCGAATTATTTACGCTTGTCAATTCAATTGTTCAGATGTGTCACATAATGTTTTTTTCGAAATGATATTGATCCATTGAATTTTACTAAATGGAATTGAACCATTTAATTCTACTGAATGGAATTTGTCCTTTAAAACATTCTTATTATTTTTGATGGTATTGTTTGAGATCGAAATATTTCGTTTTCGTATAGTTTTTAATATAATTATAAACTGTTTAAAAGTATATTGATGTTAGATTTAATAATATAAAAATTTAACAAATCTGTAATTTTTTTAGATCAATTAACATAGATCTTTTCTGAAAGAAGTAGGATTAATGTGAATTAATCACTTCATATAATTTTAAGAAAATATATTTTAAACAATCTTACTAATAAAAGTTAATTTATTATACATAATAATGAATAAAAAGCGTAATAATAAATAAAGAGAAAAATAATAAACAAATATCGTCAATATTATGTTTTAAATTTGTTAAAAATTTCAATCAACGAACTAATTACTAAAAAGATAAAATGTAACTTCACAATATATATTTTCAAAACTAATTCAATTTACAGTATTGAACTAACAAATGAAAAAAAAAATGTAACTAACAAATGAAAAAATGTAGCATGTAATGTAATATGTAAATGTAAAATGTAGTTGTAACATTTTTCAATATGCAAAAATTAATAACAACACAGATATATATATGTACAACAACACATATATATATATATATATATATCTGTGTTGTTTTTTTTTTTTTAAATGGTCCAGCTCAACATATGTAAATTTTGCTTTAAAAAGTCAAAACACCTTCAGAATGTGGGGCCTGAGTGGCCGAGTTGCTAGCGCTCTGGTGCTCGGTACCACAGGTTTCGGGTTCGAATCCCGGCGGTGCCTTGAATGTTTGTAGTGGTTCGGAATCCACTTTAAACCGTAGATCCCGGTCCTAATAGGATAGTAGAGCGTTGCAGGGGCATTGTTACTCCGCGTCCATGGCTTATCTCCATGTAACACGCGCCCCCTGGGTAATGCAAAGTGAGTAACGTCTGTGCAGCGCTTGCCTTGAGGCATCCAAGACCAAGCTGTCTAAGTGTTTGCCAGCTGCATTAGAAAGAAAAAAAAACCTTCAGAATGTTATGAAAGAATAAAATATTGCAATTCTGCAGATCATGTATCATTAAATTTTCTGTAAAGAAGCATTTTTATTCAATGTTTATTATTTTTTGAGAAACAATTAAATACCGTTGTTTTCAATTAAAAGAAAAACAAACACAAAACTTTAAATTGAAAAAAAAATCATTACTATACAAACAAATTTGAAGTTATCAATAAACTTTTGCGTTATTGGTTATTACAGTTTGTGAAAGAATATTAATTTATTTATTTATTTATGTAACATATTCAGTTTAGCTATTTTCAGAAACATTTAATGTCTTCAACATAATTGATTTCAGACAATTTCTGATTTTGATTTCTTTTATTAACTTTATTATTTCAATAGAAAACAATAACTAGCATTTTGGGTAACGAAGTTTCAGATGATAAAAATGTTTATAGATTTTTATCCAACAATTCTTAATATTTTTTGAGGAACAGGCTGCTTTTTCAACTTTTAATGATAAAAAAAATGTTTAAGTATATTTTATATACTTAACAATATTTAAGTATAAAGTATTATAAGTATATTTTATATTAGCTCAACAGAGACAACTAAATTTGTAGGAAAAAAAATGCAACTCAGAAAACATAATTCAGTTTTTAATTAAAAGCAAATTGCAGTTAATTACAAATCGCAAGATTCAAAAAATCCTGTTATCTCCGTTATCCCATTTAAAAGACTTGTTTATCACATTTTTCACGGAAATCGGCTTAAACTAGAAAACGAATCTTTCTTTATAGCAAAAATAAATAAATAAAAAATAAATTAATAAAGTAAAATCAGTACGCTTCCAAATAGATTTCAGTCCATTTTTGATGTGAGGCTCAATAAATATTCTGGAAAGAGTCAGATATCATTAAATTTTAAGGGAAAGAAACGTAACGAAGGGATTTTAATTTCCTGAGTTGTCACCAAATAGGGAAAAAGTAATCCTTAATATCCGCCAGTTTAAAGAATATCAACAGAATATTCTATCATCTTGATATTCTTTAGGGATTTGAGCAAAAACTTCAGCTTGCTTAATTGGATATTTAATTTAGCTATAAATCTTTAGCAAAGGTCACAACAGAAATGCAATGATTTTAATTACTGGATGCATAAAAAATCAAAAATAATTTCAAGTACATAAAATTGTATTAATTTCAAACATTAATTTGTGATACCTTTTCCTTCACATAGAAATGTTAACTGCTATTCTGACATTGAAAATCAAATGCAATTAAATTTCAACTGATTTATATTCAACTTCAAAGAAACTAATCTGATGAGCAGAGAATGTATTGACTCTTTTTTTTAAAATCTTAATTATATATCAGACATTTAATTAAAACTACGTGCTAAGTTCAACTATGCATATCATTTGAAATACTGCAAAAGATTTCATTAATTATAAATATGGGCTATAAACAAAATTAATTTTTATAAGGTAGACGTCTCTGGATAAAAAAAATATATGATTAAATTTCTTGAAAAATTATTCCAAAATAAATAGCAAGGAAAAAAAAATGTTGTGGTAAAATTCTTTTGGCTCATGCCATTTTTATTATTTTTAATATTTATTTATATAGAACACAATAAACTAAATATATTCAAATACTGGACACCAAAGCTGATAGATACAAGCAGTGTTTCACGGTAAGTATGCAGCTTTGTTGAGTTTTTTTATGTAGTCCACCTCAACATATGTGAAATTTGCTTTAAAATTCCTAAGACCTTTATATTCTTATGAAAAATTAAAAAACGATAATTGTACAGATCTAGTTTCATTAAAGATTACACCAGTTTTAGAAGCATTATCATTCAATGTTTATTAGTTTATAGAGAAACAGTAAAATACCTTTGTTTTTAATAATCTAGCTTTGATGCAGTGTCCATCTAAGTTGTTATTTATTTATTTATTCTACCAATACAAAAATTCCAACTCTCTTATAAATTAGTTATAAACAACTAATTTTTTACAGAATTTGTGATGTACTTCTTGAAAAGGAAAAGTGGTTTCATTAGAAAGTAGTGCAAAGCTGTCGCCACAAGACAAAGTAAAATGTATCTTTGTTAGATTGCAAGTATTTCTTTTTGCAAGTATATCTATATTGCAAGTATCTCTACATTGCAAGTATATTTGGATCAACATTTATTAATGAACAGTATTTAAAATTATTGATAACTATTCAGCTTAGTTATTATGAAGTAATAGATCTAAATTAATTTCAATTAAATTATAAAACACTTGTTAAATAATGTAATGTCCTACATCAAATACATACATACATGCTTTCATGTTATATTCTAGAATAATGGAACCTAATCAAAGACTATCCTAAAACCTAAAAGATCTTACCCAAAGGGGGTGTTATTTTCATCTTGATAGCAGAAGGGATCTTTTTATTCTTAACCTCCTCATTTTCATTTCTGCTAATAAATTTGACTATTATATGGTTATTTCATACCAAACTTAAAATATCGGCCAATTGTTTTGAACAGTATATTCGAAGTCAAATAATTCAATATGCAATCAATGTAGTGTAAAACGTTTACTTTATTCTAACGATAATCATCACTAATTAGCGTAAGTGTTTTTTAAGCATTTTAGTTAAGCAATGATTAAAAACTCTGGACGGTGTAATCTGCTTATAATCACTTATCTTCTTAGATATTAAATGAAAGAACTATTTCTAATAAAGAACAATTTTAAGCCTTTAGCATTTTCCAATTTCAAATAACATATTTGTCTTCAAATTGGTTCCAGACCAACAAAGAAGCTAAATAAAAATTTCCTTATTAAAAAAAAAAAAAAAAATAAATAAAAAAAAAAATAAAAATCGAAGAAAACTTAATATAAATAAGCTATTTTATTATCTCAATATAAAAAAAAACATTAAATGCTTTGCAATCTTTATATTTTTGAGGTATGAAACATTTTTTTTAATAAATGTTAGTAATTTTTTTTTTTTTTTTTT
Source organism: Caerostris darwini (assembly GCA_021605075.1). Taxonomy (NCBI): domain Eukaryota; kingdom Metazoa; phylum Arthropoda; class Arachnida; order Araneae; family Araneidae; genus Caerostris; species Caerostris darwini. The sequence goes on along the minus strand of BPLQ01005576.1, from coordinate 107,065 downwards.
TTTTTTACTGTAAATATGAAAAAAATTTCATTGAAATAATTTAAATAAATGGCAAGTTACATATATACGCCTACACAGTTATCAAAATACAAACCATTAAAACCATTGTATTGAAGATTTTTTTTTCTGTTCAAGAAAGTTGTATAACAAGTTTAAAAGGTTTATCGTGTGAAAGATTTGAATTTATTATAAGAAATAATTATTTACATTAAAATATTTATTTAGTAAAAATTATTTTTTAACTACTATAATTTTAATAAATTTAATAATACTTAAACATTTTTTTTTTAAAATACATTAATACAGCATCTTACTTGAGGTGTATTTGTGAAGATTTAATTAAGATTACACATTTTCACTTTTTTGTTTTCGTATAAATACTACAGGTGCAATAACTAAGAAAAAACATAAAATATAAAGTTACTGAAAAAAGTAATTTGGACAGTGAAGTAATGTAGGGCTTACAAAAGTAATTAAAACAAATTTACGTTTTCTTAAGATGTCTAGACGTCAAATAATTGAAACTAGAACAACATGAAAAAACAATTTCAACCTTCTGACATTAACACAAACTTTTCTTAGAATAAATCTAATCTATTAAAAAATGTACCATTATTTGAAATTCTCTAATAGTGGCAGTCTCCAATATCGAATGATTTCAATTTCGGTGAGACGAGATCAAATGTTTTTTAATTAAAACTTGTACCAACCAATCTGAAACTCTCAATCTGTTGATAGCCAATGACAATGGATATTCAGTATGGCTTGAGGGAGGGGATATAGGAAATCGTTTTACTTGTTGTACAACTCTTTTAAGGGAGTGACAAATCAATAGTTGTTTGGCCGGGGGCTTTATTACATGAATTATTGAATGCATTGAAATTTTGCAGTTTTTGTCAACTTGATGAATAGAGGACAATGCTGTTTGTTTAAGATGTGCTCGTGTCACTAGAATTCAATGTTCCGAAGGAAAATTATATGAAAGTTTAACAAATATTTTATTCAAGGAAATTCAATGGTCTTCAGGGTATATAAAAACTTTCTGAATCTTAAATATTCTTTTCGAAAGTATCTTTAGCAGTGATAAGGAATAGTCTAAATCATGTCTCTGTAATTTTATGTAACATGATGTTTACTAATGTAATCAGCAGAATTTGTGAGATAAGTTTAATGAATTTTATTGATATATATGGCTCAAATATCTACAAAAGAAGTTTTTATATTTCATCTTAAATTGGTTGTACCTCCAGTAACTTAAAAGGCATTCATGTAGTCTACATTTGTTAACAAAAAGCATATGTCATACACAAATAACAAAAGAAATTAACAATTATTTTATAATAGTTTAAGAAAAGCAAAAATATTACATTTTAAGCACAAAAATGGTAGATTTGTATTACATTAAATCTTATTTTTTCTAATAACAATAATATTAATTCTATAAGCTAAGTTCACCTTTCATCTTGAGCCAAGGTAGCTTTTAATTTACTTTAGTGCTGAGAAAGTTTTCTTAAGAATTATTTTATATGCTGCTAAAGCATTCACTGTCTTTCCACTGGTTGAATTTTGTAAGTTTAAAGCTGAATAAATGTCTTACCATTTAATGATAGGGAATTAATTAGTTATATGAAATATCGAAAAATAAAAATTATATTGATAAAAATTGTTTTAACATGCTTCTTCAAAAATGCTGGACTCTTGACTCCGATTCCACAACCTTGAACTTTTCAGATTATGAATACCAGATCTGCCAAGGTGAAGATTAATATACAATGTAACTTGATCTAAACAAAAAATTATTGCATTTTAGCAGCGCAATAAGTCAATAAATATTTTAGCATTTGGTCCCATGTTTGTATAACAAATACAAACAAGAAAGCTTCAAATGGCTTTTGTTTATCGTATTTTTGTTATTCAGAATGAAAATATTTGTTCACAATTAAATGTTGATCCAATCAGGTTTACGCATATTAATCCATTATTTAAAAATATCGCATTTAATTTGTTAAAAACAATTTTAAAATTCAATATATTTTTGGCAGATATCTTATAAATACTAGCAAGTTAAATAGATAAAAATATTCCATCCAAGCTAGCACATTATTGACAAAAAACAGATCTTCTAGCTTGCAATAAGATATAAAAAAAATATTAAATATTTTTCTACAATTTATTTTTTTCTCTTTTATTTTATCAAAATAAAGCTAAAACATTCTTTCTCATTAAAATCTGAAAAACTCAAAAGGTTACCAGTTATCCTTTTTTTTAAGTAAAAAAGACATATGATATGACAGACGACGGTCTGCACCTCTCTTCTCTAGAAGTTTTCTTTTAGTTAAAAGTACCAAAGATGCATAACATAATGATGCTTTTCTTATGAAACATAATTTAAAAACATAAAATGTTTGCTAGGTAAGATTTATAAAAATCTGCATAATACACATATTTTGAATGGAATTTATATGTACTCTTTATAGTAAAGTAAGAAAATTATGTAAAATCAAAACATGTTATTTATATTTTCATTCGTTAGAATAAAATTATTATTATATTTATAAATATATTTTATTCTAATTTAAAATAAAATAAAAATATCATATTTTTATTTATTCCTAAATATAATTATGTTTACTTACAGAGTTCAATAATTCAAAATTAACTTAAAAAATATTTGATATCAAACAAGTTTTTTTTTTAGTATTTTTGAAACTGAAATTGTTTTACCATACTAATTAAGATTACATCAAAAGAAAATAACGTATACGTAGTATTGAAACTATTTATAAGTATTGTTTATTTTAGAATTTCTTTTCATTATTCAAAAGAATTAAGCTAAAATATTTATAAGTCATTTTTTGAAATTCATTTTTATGCTTAATTTCATGGCATCATGGAAGTTTCGCCAAAATTTGCGTCTCATGTCTATATGAAGCGAAAAATTACAATTAATATTGCCTGATACACATTATATATATAACACATTATATATGTATATATATATATCTATATATATATATATGTATATATATATATATGTATATATATATATATATATATATATATATATATATATAATAGTCTTTATATATCTATAATAGTCTTTATATATATATATAATAGTCTTTATATATATATATATATATATAAAGACTACATTTCAAGATATAAAACACAAAACTTCAGCAGTTTTCTTCTTCCAGTTTTCTTCTTTGCAACCATGTCAAATAGGTAACACTTAAAAACATGTTTCGTTTCATAACAATAAATGCAGCAAAACAAAATTGTAACATCTTATGAAATTGTTGCCAATGATACCTATCAGATCTACAGCTGGCTGAAATATACAGAACCGAGATTGTAGATCACAGCACCGAATATGTACTTTCATCGCTCGTGTGAGGTTGTTTGGCACATCAAGCATTGCGATGGACAAGCTGTTACTTGCTTAATCTCGCTTAAATAGTGCAATAGTCGTATAACCTACACCCAAATGAACTACGTCGACAGGTCATCATTACTTGGTCGCACATAGTGAAAATCGATTTGCGCTATAGCCACATTCGCCGCATTTTACAGACCATTGAGTTAAAAGGTTGGCTGAATAAGAAAATTAAAGTTGTCAGCATTTTATTGGACTAGCGTTAGGTCAAGTAGGTCAAATTTAGAAATAGTTCAACATTATAATAGACCAAGTCTATCCTATAAATTTACTGAAAATTAATTTAACTGTAAATAAATATATTTTAATATGCAATATAATAATTATTTATTAATAAAAGGGACATATAGTTTTAATTATATGAAAAGCATATTATTTAGGTAGCTAAACTTTTTCCCGACAATAAAAAAAGGTTTTCTTGTTGTGACTGTACTGTTCCAGATATTATGTAATAAAGTGTAAACATTAAATGCTTCCTATGCTATTCACAACAAATACGACTACTACTCCTGATACAGTTCAAAAACATTTTTTTCAGTCTGCAATTTTAAATTAATTCATTCAATTATTTTTGACATTCGTAATATAATTCGCTTAAAAATTATATAAAACTATTTAGGATATGGAATTATATAAAAGAAGTAACTTTTGGGAGTTTAATAAATGACTTATTTTTAATCTTTTTTCTTCCATTTTTCGGCACCTCTCTGGTTTTACAACAATAACATACTTTAATTAATTTTAGACACATTTAATTATGAGTCTTAAATAAATTGTTATGGTTAATTATGTTAAATAACATCAATTGTATGAAGTACAATTAATATTAATTTGACTTAGTGTTTATATTAATTTGTAAATTGTATATATGTACCCTTAAATTAATCTATCACACAGTTACTATTACAAAAAATATATAATAAAATTCTAGATTTTTTAAATAGTAAAAATACCAAAATTAAATAATCCGAAATTAAACAATGCATAAGGGCTTTATATATCATCATAAAAAAATAAACGAAATAATTGTAATAAATTATATTTTATTTCTCCTATGTCACTTTACATTTTTCTTAAGAAATAGTTTCAAAACAAAATTATTTCAATAACTTTTGTCCACCAACAGAAAAACACCCAGTCATAACAATTTCAGTTAAGCTCTCTCACAATATGGCAGACTTAAGCTCTATAAAAGATCCCTCCTGCTATGTTCCAAATTTGTCTAGTACAAAGCAACATAATACATTCAACCTGGCAGTTCCAATATCAAATGCGCATCTATATTCTGAATAGCTTCAGAATATCCCTGATTAAAATCTGGAAACCAATGACGTTCCCAAAGTCAGGATTTGTTGTATCCTGATAACAGTATACAATGCATTCCAATGTTCTAGTGTCCGGATTATTTCCGCTTGTCAATTCAATTGTTCAGATGTGTCACATAATTTTTTTTTTTCTAAAAGGAATTAATCCATTGAATTTCACTAAATGGAATTGAGCCATTGAATTCTACTGAATGGAACTGGTCTTTTGATAACATTTTTATTATTTTAGACGGAATTGTTTGAGAGGGAAATTGTTTTGTAACTTTTTAATATAATTCTGAACTATTTATAACTATATTTATATTAATTTGAATAATAATAAAATATAACAGATCTATTATCATAGATTTTTTCTGAAAATATTCTAGGAATAATACGCATTAATCACTTCATATAAATTTAAAAAAATATATTTTAAACAATTTTACTAATAAAACATTAATTTAATAAATGTAATAATAAATAAAAGGCGTCATAATAAATAAAGAGAAAACCATTAAACAAAAAACCGACAATATTATGTGTTCAATTTAATAAAAATTTCTAGCAAAGACTTAACAAATAAAAAGATATAAGCAATTTAACAATATTTATTTTCATAACTAATTTGATTTAAAATATAAAATCATAAGAAAATTAAATATTAAATATTAAGTTTTAATAGAAGACTTTAATTTATTTCTAACCCATATTTAATTAAGAGGCTTAAGTAAATTGTTTTGTGATATAACATTATTTGTTTAAGGTACAATTAATGTTATTTCAACTTAGTTTTTATATTAATTTATAAAGTGTGTAAGTGATAATATATGTATATTATATAAAAAATATATTATATAAATATATATAAAATATATTATATATTATTTGTTTTTATATTATATAAAAAAAAATAATGAAATAATTGTCATATAGTATATTTAATTTTTCTTAAGACTCTTTACATTTTTCTTAAGAAATAGATTCAAAACGAAATTCTTTCAATAACTCATGTCCACCAACAGTAAAAAGGCCAGTCATAACAATTTTGGCTAAGCTCTCTGACAACATGGCATACTTAAGCTTTACAAGAGACACTTCCTGCTACGTTCCAACTTTGTCCAGTGCAAAACACCATAATTCTACCTGTCAGTTCCAATATCAAATGCGCATCTACCTTCTGAATAGCTTCAGAATATCCCTGATTAAAATCTGAAAAAACAATGAAGTTCCCAAAGTAAAGATTTCTTGTATCCTGATAAACAGTATAGAACGTATTCCAATGTTCTAGTGTCCGAATTATTTCAGCTTGTCAATTCGATTGTTCAAATGTGTCACATATTTTTTCTCTAAATGGAATTGATCCATTGAATTTCACTAAATGGAATTATCTATTAAATTCTACTGAATGGAACTGGTCCTTTGATATATACTTTTTATCTTTGATGGAATTGTTTGATATCGAAATGTTTCGTAACTTCTTAATACAACTATAAACTATTTTAAAGTATATTCATATTAGTTTGAATAATAATAAAATTTAATAGATACGTATTTTTTAGATCAATTACCATAGATCTTTTCTGAAAATATTCTGAAATTATGTGTGAATAATACGTATTATACGCTTCATATAATTTTAAGAAAATATATTTTAAACAATCTTACTAGTAAAAGACGAAATTAATAGGAGTTATAATAAATAAAGAGAAACCAATAAACAAAAAACGTCAATATTATGTTTTCAATTTCAAAAAAATTTCAAAGAAAGAGTTAATCAATAACAAGTAATCTAAAAAAAAAAAAATTGTAAAGTCAATTCCTACTTTTTTTCTCTATATTGTAGAAAGTCCTTTATAAATAATTTTCATTCATTTTTTTAAGTTTATCTAGCGCCATCTATTAGTAGATACATGCAACTTAAATCTAAAAGAAACTAAAATTAATTAATTAAATTTAATTAATGAATTCATAATTGTAAAAACTGTATTAACATCAAGTGTCATCTTACTATAAGTTAAAAAAAATGTATTTTAACTTGAGTGGATGAATAAAAAGTATTTTATTAACGATTGAAAATTTGAACAAGTTATGTATAGGGAGAGTGTGAGTTAATAGAAGGAATTGAAAAAGATATTATTCAGATCTAATTTGATTTAAAATTTAAAGATGTAATGAATTTAAATGTTATATATTAAATATTAATAACATACTTTAATTTTTTTTTTCTGGGACATATTTCATTATGATTCTTAAGTAAAGTGTTTTGCTAAATAATATTATTTGTATAAGGTACAATTAATATTATTTCGACATAGTATTTAAATTAATTTGTAAATTAAGTAAGTGATAATGTATGTACTTTGTTTCCTTTGTATATTATTACAAAAGGAATTGAAAGAAAGAAATGTAATTATATATATTTAATTTTTCTTGCTACACTTTACATTTTTCTTAACAAATAGTTTCAAAACAAAATTCTTTCAATAACTCTTGTCCCCCAACAGAAAAAAGTCAGGTCATAACAATTTCGACTAAGCACTCGCACAATATGGCAGACTAACGCTCTATAAAACCAACCATCCTGTTACGTTCCAACATTGTCTAGTACAAAACACCATAATTCTACCTGGCAGTTCCAATATCAAATGCGCATCTATCTTCTGAATAGCTTCAGAATATCCCTGATTAAAATCTGGAAACCCATGAAATTTCCAAAGTCAGGATTTGTTGTATCCTGATAACAATATACAACGGATTCTAATGTTCTAGTGTCCAAATTATTTCCGCTTGTCAATTCAATTGTTCAGACGTGTCACATATTTTTTTTCTAAATGGAATTGATCCATTGAATTTCACTAAATAGATTTGATCCATTGATTTCAACTGAATGGAACTGGTCCTTTGATACATTCTTATTATTTTCGATGGAATTGTTGGAGATCGAAATGTTTTGTTAATTTTTAATAGAATTATAAACTATTTAAACTATATTCATGTTGGTTTGTATAATAATAATATTTCACAAATTTCTAAATTTTTTTAGATCAATTGCCATATATCTTTTCAGAATGATGTGAATTAGAATCTTCATATAATTTTAAGAAAATTATATTTTAAAAAATCTTACTAATAAAAGGCGAACTTATTATGCATAAAAATAAATAAAAAGCATAATAATAAATAATGAGAAAAATAATGAACAAAAATCGTCAATATTATGTTTTAATTTGTTAAATATTTCAATCAAGGATCTAATTAATAAAAATATACAATGTAATTTAACAATATATATTTTCAAAATTAATTTAATTGATTATGTAAAAATTTTAATCCCGACACCAAATACTTGATCGATGCTAAAATTAATAATTACAGATCTTTAAGTTTTTTTAGATCAATTACCGTAATCTTTTCTGAAATAAGTAGGAATAAAACGCGTTAATTGCTTCATAGAATTTTAAGAAAATACAAATTAAACAATTATACTAATAAACGATGAATTTATTAGGCATGATAATAAATAAAGAGAAAACCAATAAACAAATTTCGTCAATATTATGCTTTTAATTAGTTATAGATTTTCATCGAGGAGATAATTAATAAATACTAATTTAACAATATATATTTTTAAAATTAATTTAATTTACAATGTAAAAATTTTAATTGCAACACCTAATACTTGATGTAAGCTAAAATTAATATTTAGAAAATCTGGAGTTTAATAAATTACAATACAGAAATCTATATATATATATATTATATTAAGAAGCATTATATGGTTTGCCCGTGCAATACGATAACTTCAATAAAAATTAAGTTCTTAAAATTTTTAAATGTTTACATTAAATATATAAGTTGCCGAGATTATACAGACAATAAAAAATCATTCATAAAATTAAGTTGTTTTATAATTTGTAAGAAAATTCTATTATTAAATCAAAGAAAAATAACTAAAAATATTTTTTAACGGAATTTTGTTTCTAAATTATCGAAATATTCCTAATTAGTTTTAGAATCATTTGCCGATCATATTTAGAATCAACTGGTTTACATTTCCTTTTTTCTTAACAGAACAAAATTTTATTTATTTTAATATTAATTTCAAAAAATATTAATTTTTAAGGTTGCTCGTGAAATACGAAATGTATGAATTAAAAAATATTAATAACGGTTTTTAAAAATTTGGAATTTTTCAATTGAAAGAAAAACAAATGCAAAATTTTGAATTGAAACAAAATCATTTTTACCCAAACAAAATTTGATGTTAACAATAAGCGTTTATATTACAGTTTTCGATAGAATAACTATTTTTTATTTTCTAAGATATTCAGTTTCGCTGCTTTCAGAAATATTTAATATCTTCAATATAATTGTTTTAAAGGAAATTATGAGTTAGATTTCATTTATTAGCTTTAAAATTACAATGGAAAAGGGATAACTAAAATTTTGGGTAACGAATTTTCCCAAGATAAAAATGATTATCGATTTTTTTCAACAGTTTTTAAAATTTTTGTGGTTTCGTAATTATTTCCAGTTAAATTGGAAAGAGACTTTCTTCAACTTTTAATGATTACAAAAATGTATAAATAAATTTTATTATAGCTCCACAGAGACAACTAAAAATGTAAGGAAGAAAGCTACTCAGAGAACATAATTTAGTTTTTAATTAAAAACAAATTGCAGTTAATTGCCAATCACAAGTTTCAAAAAGAAAATCCTGTTAGCTCCGTTATCCCATTTAAAAGACTTGTTTATCACATTTTTTAAGGACATCGGCTTAAACTAGAAAACTAATCTTTCTTTATAGCAAAAAGTAAATAAATAAAAAAATAAATTAATAAAGAAAGAATCGGTAGGCTTCCGAATAGATTTCAGTCCATTTTGGATGCAATAAATATTCTGGAAAGAGGCAGATATCATTAAATTTTAAAGGGAAGAAACGTAACGAAGGGATTTTAATTTCCTGAGTTGTCACCAAATAGGGAAAAAGTAATCCTTAATATCCACCAGCTTAAAGAATATCAACAGAATATTCTATCATCTTGATATTCTTTAGGGATTTGAGCAAAAACTGCAGCTTGCTTAATTGGATATTTAATTTGGCTATAAAAATCTTTAGCAAAAGTCACAACACAAATCAATGCATTTTAATTACTGGATGCCATAAAAAAATCAAAAATAAATAAAAATGGTATAAATTTTTAAACATTAATTAGTGGTACCTTTTCCTTCACATCGAAATGTTTACTGCTTTTCTGGCATTGAAAATCAAAAGTAATTAAACTTCTCTGATTTATATTCAACTTCAAAGAAATTAATCTGATGAGCAGAGAAGGCATTGATTTCTCTCTTTTTGAAAATCTTAATTATATATCTTGTAATTAAAACTACGTGCTAAGTTCAACTATGCATATCACTTGAATTACAGCAAAAAATATCATTCCGTATAAATATAGACTATAACCAAAATTTTTTTTTGACTTCTTATAAGATATATGTCTGGTGACTTAAAGATAATAAAAGTACAAAAATATGATTATACTTCTTGAAAATTGTTCCAAATTTCATAGCATTCATCATTCGTGAGGAAAAATATCATGATGGTAAAATGCTGTTGTCTCGTTGCATTTTTTGAGCTTTAAAATTGAGTTATATATAAATAATAAAATATAATATATATATATATATAAATATTCAAATACTAGACACCAAAGCAGAAAGGCACAGGTCTTAAAAAATTATGCCAGTTTTAGAATCATTTTCATTCAATGTTTATTATTCTATTGAGAAACAGTAAAATATTTTTGCTTATAATACTCTAGCTATGATGCAGTGTCCATCTAAGTTGTTATTTATTTATTATACCAATACAAAAATTCCAGTTCTCTTATAAATTAGTTATAAACAACTAATTTGTGATGCATTTCTTGAAAAGGAAAAGTGGTTTCATTAGATAGTAGAGCAAAGCTGTTGCCACTAGACAAATTAAAATGTGCAAGTATGTTTGGATCAATATGTATTAATGTACAGTATTTAAAATTATCGATGACTATTCCGCTTATTTATCATGAACTAATAGATCTGAATTAATTTCAATTAAATTATAAAATACTTGTTAAATAATGTAATATCCTACATCAAATACATACATGAATGCATTCATGTTATATTCTAGAATAATGGATCCTAATGAAAGACTGTCCTAAAACCTAAAAGATCGTACCCAAAGGGGGTTTTATTTTCATCTTGACAGCAGAAGGGGCCTTTTTTATTTTTAACCACTTCAATTTCATTTTTACTAATAAATTTGGTTATTATATGGTTATTTCATGCCAAATTTAAAATATATCCCAATTGTTTTGAACAGTATATTTGAAGCCAAATGATCCAATAAGCAATCACTGTAGTGTAAAACTTTTGGTTTATTCTAACGATAATCATTACTAATTAGCGTAGTTCTTTTTTTAAGCATTTTAGTTAAGTAATGATTAAAAACTCTAGACTGTGTAATCTTCTTATAATCACTTACCTTCTCAGATATTAAATGAAAGAACTATTTCTAAGAAAACAGAATTTCTAGCCTTGAGCATTTTCAATTTTCAAACACTTGTTTGTCTTCAATTTTTGTGCCAGTCCAAAAAAAAAAAAAGTTAAATGAAAATCTTATCATTCTTCAAAAAAGAAGAAACAAAACTAAATATAAATAGGCTATTTTATTGTCTTATTCTAAAAAACATTAAAAGTTTTACAAGCATTATATTTTTTGAGGTATACTACATTTTATTTTAATAAATGTTAAAGGTTTTTTTAATTTTTTTATTTTGAACGGATCGGGAGTTCTTGACTTTAAATAAATAAAAGAAATGCTTTAACTGAAATAAATTTAATAGATGAAACTTTAATTTTCTCATTTGACGTATAAAATTATCAAATTACTAGCCATAAAAACTATATGTATTCAATATTATTTTTTCTGTTTAAATTTGTATAACAAGTGTAATAGGGTTATCATGTGAAAATATTGAATATATTATAAGAAATAATTATTATATTAAACTGTTTCTTTAGTAAAAATTATTTTTAAATACTATAATTTTGACGAGTTTCAAAAACTTTAATATCTATTTATAAAAGACATTAATACAATATCTAATTTGATGGCCCTTTGTAGAGATTCACTTTTTTGGCTTTCCTATAAATTATACAGATACAATAACTAAGAAGAGCACATAAAATATAAAGTTAAGTACTAAAAAATGTAATTTATACAATGAGGTAATTTAGGGCTTAAAAAAGTAGTTAAAACAAATGTACGTCTTCTTAAGATGTCTAGACGCTAAATAATTGAAACTAGATTAACATGACAAAACAATTTCACCTTCTGACATTATCATGAACTGTTCTAAGAATAAAACTAATCTTTCAAAAAAAGTACCATTATTTGAAATTTTCAAGTAGTGACAGTCTCCAATATCGAATGATTTCAATTTCAGTGAGAGGAGATCAAATGTTTTTTAATTAAAACTTGTAGCAACCAATCTAAAACTCCCAATCGGTTGATAGCCAATGACAATGGGTATTCAGTATGGCTTGAGGGAGGGGATGTAGGAAATCATTTTACTTGTTGTACAACACTTTTAAAGGAGACACAAATCAATAGTTGTTTTGCCGGGGGCTTTAGTGCATGAATTATTTATTGCATTGAAATTTTGCTGTTTTTGTCAACTTGATGAATAGAGGACAATGTTGTTTGTTTAAGATGTGTTTGTGTCTTTAGAATTCAATGTTCCGAAGGAAAATTATTTGAAAGTAATAAAATATTTTATTTAAGGACTTTCAATGATCTTCAGGGTATATAAAAACTTTCTGAGTCTTAAATAGTATTTTTGAAAGTATCTTTAGAAGGGGTAAGGCGTTGAATAAATTATGTCTCTGTAATTTTATGTAACATGATGTTTACTAATGGAATCATCATAATTTATGAACTAAATTCAATGAATTTTATCGATATTCGTAACACAGATATCTACAATGAAGTTTTTCCACAGTAAAGTTTTTTCAACTTAAAATTACAGTATCTTCAGTAACTTAAAATATATTCATGTACTGTAAATTTGTTAACTAAAAGCATATATATTATACACAAATTACAATATTAAGTTAAGAAGTACTAAAGTATTATATAGCATTTTAAGAAAAACAAAAATATTGCATTTTAAGTGCAAAAATTGTAGATTGGTAATGCTTTAAATCTTATTTTTTCCTAATAATAAAATATCTAGTCTAATATATAGTCTTTACTTTATATATCTTCTATAAGAAATCTTTCACCTCTGAACCAAGAATGTTTTTATTAGTCACAGTGCTGAGAAAAGTCTCTTAAAAATTATTTGGTATGCTGCTAAATTAGTCACTGTCTTTACTAATGGTTGTATTATGGTAGGATACACCTGAATTGATTTCTTAATATTTAATGATAGGGAATAATTAATTCCAAGAATTTTGGAAAAATAAAAATTATGTTAATAAAAGCAATTTCAACAGAAACTTACAAAGCGATTTCAACAGAAACAACTTACCTTACTCAAACTTCGGACTCCTTCAAAAAATGCTGGACTCTCGACTCCGAAATTTTCGGCCCTGAACTTCTTAGATTATGAAAACCATGTCTGTCAAAGTGAAGATCTAATTCACTTTAACTTGATTTAAACAAATAAATATTGCATTATAGCTATGTATTAAGTCAATAAAAGTTTTATTATTTGGTCCCATGTTTGTATAACAAATATAAAAAGCTAAGCTTCAAATGGCTTTTATTTATCTAATTTTTTATATTCAAAATGAAAATATTTGTTCAAAAATATGTATTGATCCAATCAGACATACGTATATTAATGCATTATTAAAAAAATATTTACTTTGTTAAACCAATTTTAAAATGGAATATACACTCCACTGCATTCTGACCACCACCTACTTTCGACGTCAACGTGAAATAACCAATCACCAAAGGCAGGTGGCAGCAGATTGCAGTGGAGTGTATATAAAGAATACCACTTAAATACCGCATTCCACCCTCCACTTACAGGCAGAATATACAAGAGTGTATATTCTGGCTTTTGACACTTTTTATACTTTTTTTTTTTGGTGTGGTCACATTAATGGGATTGGACTGTGTATTTTTGACGAATATTTTGTAAACACTAACAAGAATATATAATAAGAATATTGCATCCAAGACAACATATTATTGACAAAAAACAGATTTTATAGATTGCAATAAAATATAAAACATGGATCTATAGCCGTTTTCTTCTGCCGTTTGTCTTTTTTGTAGCCATGCCAAATGGGTGGCTCATAAAAACATGTTTCCTTTTATAACAATAAATGTCACAAATTTAACAACTTAGTAAACTGTTGCCAAAAATAACTATCCGATCTACAGCTGGTTAAAGATACAGCACCGAGATTGTACTGTCATCGTTCGTGTGAGGTTTTTCGACACGTCAAACATTGCGATGGACCAGTTGTGACTTGCTTGATCTCGCTTAAATCGTGCAATAGTCGTATAACCCATATCCACCTGCACTACGTCAACAGGACCAACATTACGTGCCTGGACATAGTAAAAATCGATTTGCGGTATAGCCGCATTTTATAGACCATTGAATTAAAAGTTTAGCTGAATAGTAAAATTAAAGTTGTCAGCATTTTATTGGACTAGCGTTAGGTCAAGTAAACTAGCAAATACAATTTTAGAAATAGTTATATATTATAATAGGCCAAGTCGGGTCTATAAATTTACTGAAAATTAAATCAACTGTAATTAAATGTGTTTTATTTTGCTGCATTATAATAATTATTCGTTAAAAACAGGGCTTATAGTTTTAATTATATGAAAAACGTATTATTAAGGCAGCTAAAAATTTTGAAGACAATAAAAACTTTCCTTAATGTATCTGTACATTTCCAGATATTATGTAACGGAGTATTACTATTCCATTGTAAATATTAAATACTCCGATGCTATTCTTAAAAATAAGACTACTACTCCTGATACAGTTAAAAAATATTTTTTCCAATCTACAAAATTTTAAATTTATTCATTTATTTATTTTTGACATCACTAATATGATTCGTTTAAAAATTATATAAAAAATATTTAGAATATAGAATTATATAAAAGAGGTACAATTTGGGAGATTTAACAATTATAAATTATTTATGTTTATTCTTTTTTGTTTCCCTTATTTGCTACCTCTCTGATTTCACAATAATAATAACAGACTTTAATTTACTTCTAAGGCATATTTAATTATGAGTATTAAATAAATTTTATGTTTAATTATATTAAATAATAGTATTGGTATAAGGTACAATTAATATTATTTCCACTTACTATTTATATTAATTTGTAAATTGAGTAAGCGATAATGTGTGTACTTTGTTTTATTTGTATATTATTATAAAAAAAAAAAAGTTAACAAAATTACTGTAATAAAGTATATTTAATTTTTCCTGCGTCACTTTACATCTTTCTGAAGAAATAGTTTCAAAATAAAATTCTTTCAATAACTCTTGTCCACCAACAGAAAAAACGCCCAGTCATAACAATTTCGACTAAGCTCTCCCACAGCACGGCAGACTTAAGCTCTATAAAAGGCCCCTCCTGCTATGTCCCAACTTTGCCTAGTACAAAACTCCTAATTCTACCCGGCAGTTCCAATATGAAATGTGCATCTATCTTCTGAATAGCTTCACAATATCCCTGATTAAAATCTGGAAACCAATGAAGTTCCCAAAGTCAGGATTTGTTGTATCCTGATAACATCCGTTGTATACTGTTGTATCCTGATAACAGTATACAACGGATTCCAATGTTCTAGTGTCCGAATTATTTCCGCTTGTCAGTTCAATTGTTTAGATGTGTCCATAATTTTTTTCTAAATAGAATTGATCCATTGAATTTCACTAAATGGATTTGAACCATTGGAGTCTACTGAATGAAATTGGTACTTTGTTAGTTCCTATTTATTTTGGATGCAATTGTTTGAAATCGAAATGTTTCTTAACGTTCTAATAGAATTATGACTATTTAAAAGTATCTTCAAGTTAGTTTAAAATAATTAATAAAATTTAACACAAGTTTTAAGATCATTAAATTTTTTAGATCAATTACCATATATTTTTTTGAAAATGTTCTGAAATAATTAGGAATAATACACATTCATATAATTTAAAAAAAATAAATTTCAAACATTCTTACTAATAAAACGTTAATTTCTTAGATGTAATAATAAATAAAGAGAAAACCAATAAACAAAAAACGTCAATATTATGTTTCCAATTTAATAAAAATTTCAATCAAAGAGTTGGCTAATAAAAAGATATAAAGCAATTTAACAATATATATTTTCAGAAATAATTTTCTTTAAACAATAAAAATGTAAAAAAAGTAAATATTAAATACTAATAACAGACTTTAATTTATTTCTAAGGCATATTTAATTATGAGTCCTAAGTAAATTGTTTTATTAAATAATATCATTTGCATAAGGTACAATTATTATCATTTCCACTCAGTATTCCAGTAAATTTATAAATTAAGTAAGAAATAGGGTATGTACTTTGTTTGGTTTGTATATAATTTAAAAAAAAAAGGAAATTATTGTAATAAAGTATTTTTAATCTTTCCTACGTCATTTTCATTTTTCTTAAGAAATGGCTTCAAAAAAAAATTCTTTCAATAACTCCTGTCCATCTTTAGAAAAAAACCCCAGTCATAACAATTTAGGCTAAGCTCTCTCACAACATGACAGACTTAAGCCCTATAAAAGACCCCTCCTGTTACGTTCCAACTTTGTCTAGTACAAAACACCATAATTCTACCTGGCAGTTCCAATATCAAATGCATCTATCTTCTGAATAGCTTCAGAATATCCCTGATTAAAATCTGAAAACCAATGAAGTTCCCAAAGTCAGGATTTGTTGTATCCTGATAACAGTATACAACGGATTCCAATGTTCTAGTGTCCGAATTATTTCCGCTTGTCAGTTCAATTGTTTAGATGTGTCCATAATTTTTTTCTAAATGGAATTGATCCATTGAATTTCACTAAATGGATTTGAACCATTGGAGTCTACTGAATGAAATTGGTACTATTGGTATATATTCATTTTAGTTTTAATAATATTAAAATTTAATAGCAGAGCTTAATTTTTTTTGGATCAATTACCATAGACCTTTTCTAAAATAATTAGGAATAAATACTTATTTTAGAATAGTTTCAGTAGGAATTTTATCATTATATTCTGTATTAATTATGCTTTCATATAATTTTAGGAAACGATATTTTAAACAATCTGACTAAGAATGAATGAAGATTAATTTATTTAACAGTATTATCAGTAATAATAAATAAAATGAAAACCAATAAACAGAAATTTCAATATTATGTTTTCAATTTATTCAACATTTAATAGAGGAATTAATTATTAAAAATCAATTAAGCCAGCATTACTAAGATAGCTCTGAAGAAAAGTTCTTAAATTTTTTAAATTTTTACATTAAAGGTAAAACTTTCCAAAATTATACAAACAGCAAAATAGCATTTATAAAATTAGGTTGTTTTGCAATTCGTAAGAAGATTCTCTTAAGGAAATAAAGAAAAATAATTTTAAAAACTTTTTTATAGATCTTTTAACATTTTGGATAACGAGGTTTCAGAAGATAAAAATGGTCATATACTTCTCTCCATACAGAAGAAATGCTGCAGATATCCTTTCATTATTCATAAAGAAAACTTGCCTTTAGACGTTACAGACAGAATTTGATGCTTCATAAAATTCAATCTTTCTTTTTAACTTCTTTTACTTCATTTTTGCTAATGAAGCTCTATTATTTTTTTTATTTCATACCGAACTCAAAATATCTCCTAATTGTTTTGAGCAGTATATTTGAAGTCAAATAGTTCCCTATGCAATCACTAAAGTGTAAAATGTTTGGTTTATTTTAACGATAATCATCTCTAATTATAGTAGTTCTTTTTTTAGCATTTTAGTTAAGCAATGATTAAAAATACTAGACGGTTTAATCTGCTTATACTCACTTATCTTCTTCGATATTAAATGAAAGAACTATTTCTAATAAAAAACAATTTCCAGCCTTTGGCATTTTCAATTTTCAAACTGGTTGTTAGTCTTCAATTTGGTACCAGACCAAAAAAGAAGTTAAACAAAAATCTCTTAATTTAAAAAAAAAAAAAGAAAACTAAATATAAATAAGCTATTGTATTGTCTCATTCTAAAAATCATTAAATGTTTTATGAGCATTATATTTTTCGAGGTTTAAAACATTTTTTTAACAATTTGATGATGATGATTTGATGATTTAACAATTTTTTTAATGATTGTTTTTGAAGGAAGGGAAATTTGTGATTTTAAATAAATACAAGAAATTTTTTAATTGAAGTAATTTAAATAAATTGCAACTTCAATTTTCTCATTCGTTGTATAAAATTATCAAAATATTAGCCTTTAAAACTATTTGGAATATTTTTTTTTTTCTGTTGAAGAAATTTATATAACAAGTGTAATAGCATTATCATGTAGAAGTGTTGAATTTATTATAAGAAATAATTATTTACATTAAAATATTTATTTAATAAAAATTATTCTTAAATACTATAATTTTAACAAATTTCAAAAATTTTAATAATTATTTATAAATATCTAATGCAATATCTAACTTGAGGACTGTTTGTAAAGTTTTAATTAAGATTACAAGATTTTTTGTTTTCATATAAGTACTACAACTGCAATAACTAAGAAGAACACAAAAAATTAAAAGTTAAATACTGAAAAATGTGGTTTTTACAGTGAAACAATGTGGGACTTAAAAGTAGTTATAACAAATTTACGGCTCTAAGTAGATGTCTAGACAAATAATTGAAATTAGAATAACATGACAAAACAATTTCAATCTTGTGACATTATCATAAACTTTTTTAAATAAATCTATTTTATTAAAAAAAAATTATCATTATTTGAAATTTTCCAGTAGAGGCAGTCTCCAATATCGAATGATTTCAATTTCAGTCAGAGGAGATGAAATGTTTTTTAATTGAAACTTGTTCCAACCAATCTGAAACTCTCAATCTGTTGATAGCCAATGACAATGGATATTCAGTATGGCTTGAGGGAGGGGATATAGGAAATCGTTTTACTTGTTGTACAACTCTTTTAAAGGAGAGACAAATCAATAGTTGTTTTGCCCGGGGCTCTAGTACATGAATTATTTAATGTATTGAAATTTTGCAGTTTTTGTCAACTTGATGAATAGAGGGCATGGTTGTTTGTTTAAGATGTGCTCGTGCCATTAGAATTCAATGTTCCGAAGGAAAATTATTTGAAAGTAAAACAAATACTTTATTTAAGGGAATTCAATGATCTTCAGGGTATATAAAAACTCTCTGAGTCTTAAATATTCTTTTCGAAAGTATTTTTAGCAATGTTAAGGAGTGGACTAAATCATGTTTCTGTGATTGTATGTAACATGTTGTTTACTAATGTAATCATCAAAATTTAAGAAATAAATTCAATGAATTTTATTCATATATGATTCAGATATCTACAATTTTGCATAGTAAAGTTTTTTCAACCTAAAGTTGTAGTATTAACCATATCAAATAATAATACCAAATTAGCATGTACTAATGTAGTATATAATAGTTTAAGAATAACAATTATATTACATTTTAAGCACAAAATATTTAGAATTGTAATATATTAATCCTTTTTTTTCTAATAATAAAATAGCTTCACTAATATCATCTTTTATCATTGACCCAAGATAAATTTTTATTAGCGTCGATGTTGAGAAAAGTTACTCAGAATTATTTGGTATGCTGCTAAAGCTGTCATTGCCTTTACTGTTAAAGCAGTCACTGTCAAAGTATTGGTTGTACAATTAAAGGATATAACTGACTTGATTCCTAAACATGTAATGTTAAGAAATTCATTAATTCCTATAATTCTGGAAAAAAATAAAAATTATATTGATAAAAACCGTTTAAAAAATTTCTGACACCGACTTGCGACTTACTCGAAATTGCTGGGCCCCAACTGCAAGTCTCCAACCCTGATTTTTTTAGATTATCAATGCCATATCTGTAAATCCAAAGATATATACACACTCTATAAAGATCTATATACACTATACAAATATCTATATACACATAGGCACTGATCAATCTAAACAAAAACAATTTGTTACATTATAGCAGTGCATTAAATCAATAAGGGTTTTATTATTTGGTCTTATGTTTGTATAACAAATATAAAAAAGCAAGATTCGAATGTCTTTTATTTATCGAATTTTTGATAATAAAAATGAAATATTTGTTCAAATATATGTATTGATCCAATCAGGTATACATATATTAATGCATTATAAAAAAATATATTTACTTTCTTAAAATCAAATTTCACATGTAATATATTTTTGACAAATATTTTGTACACACTAACAAGTTAGATAAGAATATTGCATCCAAGTCAGCATATTATTGCCAAAAAACAGATCTTCTAGAGTGCAATAAAATATGAAATATGGATCTTTTGCGGTTTTCTGCTTTATAGGGATGTCAAATAGGTGGCACCTAAAAACATGTTTTGTTTTATAACAATAAATGCAGCAAAAAAAATTGTAACAACTTATTGAATTGTTGCCAAAAATATCTATCACATCTACAGCTGGTTAAAAGACACAGCACCGAGACTGTAGATTACTGCACCGAATATGTACTCTCATCGCTTGTGTGAGGTGTTTTGGCACATCAAACATTGCGATTGGCAAACTGTGACTTGCTTGAAGTCACTTAAATCGTGCAGTAGTCGTATACCCCACACCACCAGCTCTACGTTAACAGACCCAACATTACTTGCCCGCACATAGTGAAAACCGATTTGCGGTATAGCCACATTAGCCACGTTTCGCAGACCATTAAGTTAAAAGGTCGGCTGAATAAGAAAATTAAAGTTATTAGCATTTTATTGGACTAGCGTTAGGTCAAGTAAACTAGCAAAGACAATTTCAGAAATAGTTCAAGATTATAATAGACCAAGTCTGGTCTACAAATTTAATAAAAATTAAATCAACCTTAATTAAATATATTTTATTATGCATTATAATAATTATTCATTAAAAAAGGGCATATAGCATTAATTATATGAAAAGTGATATTATGATTTCCAGATATTATGTAATAAAGCATTAATATTCAATAGTAAATAACAAATGCTTCTGATGCTATTCATAAAAAAAAGACTACTACTCCTGATACAGTTAAAAAATAGTTTTTCAGTCTATAAAGTTTAAAATTTATTCACTTATTTATTTTTGACATTTCTAATATTATTCGCTTAAAAATTATATAAAACTATTAAGGATATGAATTATATAAAAGAGGTTGGGAGATTCATCAATTACAAATTTTTTATTTTTACTCTTTTTTGCTTCCATTATTCGCTACGTCTCTGAGTTTACAACAATAACATACTTTAATTTACTTTTTAGACCTATTTAATTATGAGTCTTAAATAAATTGTCATGTTAAATTGTATTAAATAATCTAAATTGCATGATATACAATTTATATTATTTGCACTAATATTATACTAATTTATATAATTTGTAAATATTAACTTGCATTTATATTGTTTTTTATTCATAAATATTAACTTATTTTACTTGTTTTTATATTAATTTGTAAATTGTATATGTGATGATATATGAACGCTTAAATTAATCTATAACACAATCAATATTACAAGAAATATTGGTTACCTTATTAAATTGTATAAAAATTCTAGATGTTTTTAAATACTAAAATTATCAGCATTAAATAATTTGTAATTAAACAATGTATAAGGGCTTTGTATATTTTAATAACAAATTGAAAGAAATAATTGTAATAAGGTATATTTAATTTTTCATTTGACACTTTACATTTTTCTAAAGAAATAGTTTTAATACAAAATTCTTTCAATACCTCTTGTCCACCAACAGAAAAAAGCCCAGTCATAACAATTTAGGCGAAGCCCTCGCCCAACATGGCAGACTTAAGCTCTAGAAAAGACCCCTCCTGTTACGTTCCCACTTTTTCTAGTACAAAACCCCATATTTCTACCTGGCAGTTCCAACATCAAATGAGCATCTGTCTTCTGAACAGCTTCAGAATATCCCTGATTAAAATCTGAAAACCAATGCAGTTCCCAAAGTCAGGATTTCTTGTATCCTGGTAACAGTATACAACGGAATCCAATGTTCTAGCGTCCGATTTATTTCCGCTTGTCTATTCAACTGTTCACATGTGTCACATAATTTTTTTCTGAACAGAATTGAACCATTGAATTTCACTAAATGGAATTGATCCATCGAATTCTACTGAATGGAACTGGTCCTTTGATACATTCTTCTTGTTTTCGATAGAATTGTTTAGGGTCAAAATGTTTCGTAATTTTTAGTAGAATTGTGAACTATTTAAAAGTATATCCATGTTAGTTTGATTAATAATAAAATTTAACATATCTGTAAATTTGTTACATCTATCATCATATAACTTTTCAGTAAATAATCTGAAATATGTAGCAATAATAAGAATTAATCGCCTCATATAATTTTTAAAAAAAAAAATTTTAAACTATCGTACTAATAGAACATTAATTTATTAAATGTAATAATAAATAAATGGCGTAATAATAAATAAAGAGAAAACCAATAAACAAAAAACGTCAATATTATGTTTTCGATTTAATAAAAATTTCAGTCAAAGAGTTAAATAATAAAGCATTATTAAGCAATTTAACAATATATATTTTCAGAACTAATTTGCTTTAAAATATAAAAAATTTAAATATTAAATATTAAATATTAATAGCATATTTTAATTTATCTCTAAGATATTTAATTATGAGTCTTAAATGCATTGTTTGTTAAATAATATTATTTTTATAAGGTACAATTAATAATATTCCAACTTAGTATTCATATTAATTTGTAAATTAAGTGAGTGATAATGTATGTTCTTTGTTTGATTTGTATATTATTAGCAAATTCAACGAAATGATTGTAATACACTATTTGAAATTTTTCCTACGACACTTTACAGTTTTCTTAAGAAATAGTTTTAAAAAAAATTTCTTGTCCTCAAATGTCTTTAACTCTTGTCCACCAACAGAAAAAACCAAATCATAACAATTTCAACTAAGCCCTTACACAAAATGGCAGACTTCAGCTCTATGAAAGACCTCCTCCTGTTATGTTCCAACTTTGTCTAGTACAAAACACCATAATTCTACTTGGCAGTTCTAATATCAAATGCGCATCTCTCTTCTAAATAACTTCAGGTTATCCCTGATTAAAATCTCAAAACCCATGCAGTTCACAATGTCAGGATTTGTTGTAAACTAATAACAGTATACAACGGATTCCAATGTTCTAGTGTCCAAAATATTTCTGCTTGTCAATTCAATTGTTCAGATGTGTCCCGTAATTTTTTTCTAAACGGAATTGTTCACATTTTATAAACAAACAAAAATGTGAGTTCTTGGATACAAAAGAGTTCCAATAAGTGGCTTAGGAGTTTCATAATAAGGAGTTTCAATAAGGACATCCCCGAAAGAAATGTGGCACAGGAGGTATCAATGAGGGACTGGGAAATTCACTTTAACTCACTTAGAAGAGAACTTCCCAATTAATGATTTTTTTCTGAGGTGATAAGCGACTAGTAACACTTTTCCCTAGGGTGCCAAATCATGTTCAATTTGGCTTATGTATGGGTGATATGCTGGCCAATCCATTCGAAGAATTTCTTCGTCGAAGAAGAAATTGTCCACTAGCTGAGCCCGATACTGACTGGAAATATACATGAGAATGAATTCATCCCTGATTGCTACAAAGTAAATGACTACAATTAGGGATTGCAATACCGGTATAACGGGATACCGAATACCGGTATTTTGAGCCATTTGTACAATTTTGTAATACCGATATTCACAAGTTTAAATACCGTTTTTTCGGTATTTACTAGAAATTTAGAATTCTTAACTGTGAAAAAATTCTTACCTGTGAATTCTTATCTCAAAACTAGAAATTCTTATCTGTGAAAACAAGGTTGTAGTTGTGAAGAAAGTGTGTAATATTTCGATAGTTTTTTAGTTGTTGAGTTTATTATTCACATTGTATTTGCATATCATACTTTAGAGTTCAAAATATTTTTCAGATTTATTATATATATATACTCATAAATACATTAGAATTGGCGGTAACTAAAAAACTTTCAACAAACCAAAATACAACACATAAATCAGCTATATCCAAAACAATCCGACGAGAAATAGATTTATTTGAAGATTAGGGATTTAGAGGTAAATACTTGGAAAAAGTATTTCGCTCATTGCTAACAGTACCACCAACTAACGTAGATGCTGAAAGAGCGTTTTCGATCGCTGGAATTTTTTGGACGAAATTACGTTACAGGTTTAATGATAGTACAATCGATGCATTATGTTTTTTAAGATCACATTTCAAAAATTTGTAATAGTACCACAGACTGAAAAGTGATATTTACACTCTTTTGTGATTTAAATAAATATGATGTTCCTTTAATCTTTTGTACAAGCATTATATCTTTTAGGGTATCAAACATTTTTTTTAAAATAAATGTTAGTGATTTTTTTAAGGGATCGGTGGTTTTTGACTTTATATAAATAAAATAAGTTTTTTATTTAAAATAAATTAAATAGATTGCATCTTTAATTTTCTCTTTCGACGTATAGAATTACCAAAACATTAACCATTAAAACCATTGTAATGATTTTTTTCCAGTTTAAGAAATTTATACGAAAAGACTAAAAGGGTTATCATATGAAAGTATTGAATCTATTATACGAAATAATTATTTACATTAAAATATTTATTTAGTAAAAAAATTTTTAAACACTATAATTTTAACAAGTTTCAAAATTTTTATTAATTATTCATAAACGGCATTAATACAATATCTAACTTGAGGGGTTTTAGTAAAGATTTAATTAAAATTATAGATTTTATCTTCTTTGTTTTCGTATAAAAACTTTAGGTGCAATAAATACGAAGAACACATAAAACATAAAATAAAATCCTGAAAAATTTAATTTGTACAGTGAAAGAATGTAGAACTTAAAAAGGTAGTTACAACAATTTTATGACTCTAAGCTTCTTAAGCAAATGTCTAGATGTTAAATAATTGAAACTAGAATAACATGACAAAACAATTTCAACCTTCTGACATTATCATGAACTTTTCTTAGAATAAACCTAATCTAAGAAAAAAAGTATCATTATTTGAAATGCTCCAGTAGTGGCAGTCTCCAATATCGAATGATTTCAATTTCAGTCAAAGGAGATCAAATGTTTTTTAATTAAAACTTGTACCAACCAATCTAAAACTCTCAGTCTGTTGGTAGCCAATGGCAATGGATATTCAGTGTAGCTTGAGGGAGGGGACGTAGGAAATCGTTTTACTTGTTGTACAACTCTTTTAAAGTAGAGACAAATCAATAGCTGTTTTGCCGTGGGCTTTAGATCATGAATTATTTAATGCACTGAAATTTTACTGTTTTGTCAACTTGATGAATAGATGACAATGTTGTTTGTTTAGGATGTGCTTGTGTGATTAGAATTCAATGTTCCGAACGAAAATTATTTGGAAGTAAAACAAACATTTTATTTAAGGAAATTCGATTATCTTCAGGCTGAATAAAACTTATTCATCTTTAAATATTCATTTTAAAATTATCTTTAGCAGAAGTAAGGAATTGGCTAAACATGTCCACAAATCATGTCTCTTTAATTTTATATGACATGATCTTTACTAAAGCACTCAGCAGAATTTATGAAATAAATTCAATGACTATCATTAATATATATGACTTAGATATCTACAAAAGAAGTTTTTGTATAGTTTGTTTTTCCAACTCTAAGTTGTAGCACATGCAGTAACTTAAAAACATTCATGTACTCTAAATTTGTTAACAAAAATGCATGCTTCATACACAAATTACAATAACAATTTAAACTAATAAACCACAAATTGAAATTACAATTAAGCTAATACTAAGTATTATATAATAGTTTAAGAAAAGCAAAAATAAAAAAATTACATTTTAAGCACAAAAATATTAGATTTATAGTATGTTAAATTTATTTTTTCCTAATAATTGAATAGTTTCTCTAAGCTATGATCATCTTTCATCTTGACCCAAGAAAGCTTTTAATTAACCTTAGTGAGAGAAAGGTTCCTTAAGAAATATTTGGTATGCTGCTAAAGCAGTCACTGTCTTTACTAGTGGTGGTATTATTAAAGGATAGAGCTGGATGGATTCCTTAACATTTAATGATAAGAAATCAATTAATTCCTAGAATTCAGGAAAAATAAAAATTATATTGATAAAAACACTTTAAACAGACTCCTGTCTCTTGACTCCATACCTCTAATCTTTTTAGATTATAAATACCATAGATGTCAAGGCGAAGATCTATATACACTGTAACTTTATATAAAAAAAATTGTTGCATTATAGCTGTGCATTAAAGTCAATAGGTGTTTTAGCATTTAGTCGCATGTTTGTATAACAAACATAAACGAGCAAGCTTCAAATGGATTTTATTTCTCGAATTTTTGTTATTCAAAATAAAAATATTTGTTCAAAAATATGTATTGCTCCAATCAGGCTTTACGAATAATAATAATGGAATATTTAAAGAAATATTTACTTGGTTAAATACTTCTGAATCGAAAGTTGTATAATTCTTATGAACACGATTTAAAATAAAAATGGATATTTGAATTTTGTATATAATCAGGAATGAAGCACTAAAGGCACAGCGATGTAGAGGTGAGACTCTCAGACACATTGTAGTCATTTACTCTGTAGCAATCAGCGAGGAATTCATTCTCATGGATGACAACGTCAGTCCACATCGTCCTCAGCTAGTGGATAATTCGGTAATTTCCTATTTGGTGCCTGAAACAAAGATGCCGTATTATAAACAAAGGTATTTAATTGTATCTCAATAAAATAATAAACATTGTACACATTCTAAGACTGGGGCCTGATGGCCGAATGGCTAGCGCTCTGGCGTTCGGTGCCAAAGGTATCGGGTTCAAATCCCGGCTTTGCCCATGGGTGTTGTTGTGGTTCGGAATCCACTTTAAACCGTAGGCCCCGGTCCTAATAGGATCGTAGAGCGCTGCGGGGGCATTGTTACTCCGTGGCTTACCATCAAGTTACACGCGCCCCCTGGGTAATGCAAAGTGAGTAACATCGGTGCAGCCCTTATGGCGAAGATCACGGTCTATTTGCCAGCTGCATTAGAAGAAAAAAAAAACATTCTAAGACTTGTATAATTTTCCATATAACACATCTAGAGCATTGTCATGTTTTAATCTTTCGAAAAATTATGAAAGTCTTAGGACATTTTAAAGCAAAATTTACATATGTTGAGGTGGACCACTTAAAACAAAATCATAAAACCACATACTTCAAACGAGCCACTGTATGTACTTTTCGGCTTTGATGTCAAGTATTTGAATATTGAATAATTATTTGAATATATATTTTTATATACGTATTTATGTATAACTCAATATTAAAGCTAAAAAAAAACCACGAGTTAAAAACATTTTTCCATAGAATTTTTTTTGTTCCGCAAGAACGACGAATGCTATGTATTTTGAAACAGTTTTTGAAGAAATATAAATATTATTTTCTGCTTTTATTTTCTGTTTCAGAGATGTCTAACTTCTCTAAGAACTCAAATGAAATTTTAATTTCGGTTATAGACTATATTTATAAGGAGTGAAATCTTTTCAGTATTTCAAATGATATGCATAGTTAAAATTAGCTCGTAGTTTTAATTAAATATCACTATAATTAAGACTTTCAAAAGAAAAAAACAATACATTCTCTGCTCATCAATTTAGTTTCTTTGACGTTGAATGTAAATCTGTGTAAGTTTAATTACATTTGATTTTCAATTCCAGAAAAGATATTAACATTTCTATATGAAGAAAAAGGTATCACTAATTAATGTTTAAAATTTTTTATAATTTTATGCACATGAAATTATTTTTGATTTTTTTTATGCATCCAGTAATTAAAATGCATTGCATTTGTGTTGTGACCTTTGCTAAAGATTTATAGCCAAATTAAATATCCAAATAAGCAAGCTGCAGTTTTTCCTCAAATCCCTAAAGAACATCAAGATGATAGAATATTCTGTTGATATTCTTTAAGCTGGCTGATATTAAGGATTACTTTTTCCCTATTTGGTGACAACTCAGGAAATTAAAATCCCTTCGTTACATTTATTCCCTTTAAAATTTAATGATATCTGCCTCTTTGCAGAATATTTATTGAGCCCTCACATCCAAATTGGACTGAAATCTTTCTCGAAGCCTACTGATTATTTCTTTATTAATTTATTTTTCATTTATTTACTTTTTGCTATAAAGAAAGATTATTTCCTTCTTTAAGCTGATTTCCGTGAAAAAAGTGATAAACAAGTCTTTTAAATGGACAAGCTCACTAAAAGGTTTCCTTTTTGAAACGTGAGATTTTCAATTAACTGTAATTTGTTTTTAATTACAAACCAAATTTTGTTCTTTGAGTAGAATTTTTTATAACTCTACTATTTTAGTTGTCTATGTTAAGCTATTATAAAATATATCTACACGTTTTTGGTATTATTAAAAGTTTAAGAAAGACTATCTCTCGAATTTAACCAGAAATAACAGCACAATTTCAAAAAATATGAAGAACTGTTGGAAAAACTCTATAATCATTTTTATTTTCTGAAAGTTTGTTACGCAAAATGCTAAAAGACGTCCAAAACTTTTCTATCATAATAACAAAGTTGAATAAAGAAATCTAAATCAGAAATTAAATTAAAATAATTATTCTGAAGACATTAAATATTTCTGGAAACAGCGAAACCAAATACCTTAGAAAATAAAAAAAATAGTTATTCCTTTAAAATCTGTAATAGCCAAAATCGCTTATTGATAACATCAAATTTTGTTGTATAATAAGGATTTTCTTCCAATTTAAAATATTGTATTTATTTTTCTTTCAATTCAAATAATCCATTTGATTTCTTTCAATTTAAAATAATGCATTTGTTATTCCTTCAATTTAAAATATTGCATTTGTTTTCCTTTTAATTAAAAAATTGCAAAAACTGTTATTAATGTTTTTTTAATTATTAATAACTAATAAATACTGACTTAAAACCTAACTTTTAAGAAAATAAAGATTTTCTAAGAATTATGCATTTCGTTTTTCCCGATCAACCTTAAACATTAATGTTTTTCGAAATTAGTTTTAAAATAAATAACATTTTGTGCTTTTAAAATAAAGGTAGACGTAAACTAGCGGGTTCGAAAGATGATCCCCAGAAGTTCTTAAAAGTTATTAAGAGTATTTCAACGATTTAGACAACTCCGGACAGGATGTAGACAACTCCTTACTCATGTTAAAGATGCTTTCAAAAATAATATTTAAAGTTCAGAAAGTTTTTATATACCCTAAAGACCATTGAATTTCCTTAAATAAAATATTTGTTTTACTTTCAAATAAATTTCCTTCGAAACATTGAATTCTAAAGACACGGACATATTTTAAACAAACAACCTTGTTCTCTATTCATCAAGTTGACAAAAACTGCAAAATTTCAATGCATTAAATAATTCATGTACTAAAGCCCCCGGCCAAACAACTATTGATTTGTCTCTCCTTTAAAAGAGTTGTACAACAAGTAAAACGATTTCCTATATCCCCTCCCTCAAGTCATACTGAATATCCAGTCATTGGCTATCAACAGATTGAGAGTTTTAGATTGGTTGCTACAAGTTTTCATTAAAAAACATTTGATCTCCTCTCACTGAAATTGAAATCATTCGATATTGGAGACTGCCACTACTTGGAAATTTCAAATAACGGTACTTTTTTAATAGATTAGATTTATTCAAAGAAAGGTTCATGAAAATGTCAGAAAGCTGAAATTGTTTTGTCATGTTATTCTAGTTTCATTTATTTGTCTAGACATCTACTTAAAAAGACTTAGAGCCATATATTTATTTTAAATACTTTTTAAAACCCTACATTCTTTTATTATACAAATAACATTTTTCAGTATTTAATTTTATATTTTATGTTTTTTTCTTAGTTATTGCAGTTGTAGTATTTATGCGAAAACCAAAAAGTGGAAATTTATGATAAATAAAATCTTTACAAATAGTCCTCAAGTAAGGCCTTTTATTAATGTCTTTTATAAATAAGTATTAAAAACTTGTTACAGTATTACAGTATTATTACAATATTTAAAAGATAATTTTTATTAAATAAATATTTTAATATAAATAATAATTTCTTATAATAAATTCAATACTCTCGCATGATAACCCTATTACACTTGTTATAAAAAATTCTTGAACAGAAAAAAAAAAAATATTTACTACAAATAGTTTTTATGGCAAGTAATTTGATAATTTTATATGGCGAATGAGAAAATGTAAGCTGTAATTTATTTAAATTATTTCAGTTAAAAATTTATTTTATTTATTTAAAGTCAAAAAACTCCCGAGCCCTTAAAAATAAATTTTAACATTTATTAAAAAAATGCCCGATACCTCAATAAGTATAGTGCTTGTATAGCCTCTTTTTAGATCAATACAATAATTAGCCTATTTATTTTTAGTTTTCTTTTTTTCGTGGTACCAAAATTGAAGACTAACAAGTGGTTAGAAATTCGCAAATTCTAAAGGCTTAAAATTGTTTTATATTAGAAATAGTTCATTCATTTAATATCTAAGAAGATAAATGATTGTAGTAGATTATACCGTGTATAGTTTTTAATCGTTGCTTAACTAAAATGCTAAAAAATAACTACGCTAATTAGTGATGATTACCGTTAGAAAAACTAAACATTTTACAGTACAGTGATTGCATACGGAAATATTTGTCTTCAAATATGCTGCTCAAAACAATTAGGGGATATTTTGAGTTCGGTATGAAATAACCTGATAATAGACAACCTCTTTATCAAAAATGAAACAGAAGATGATAAAAAGAAAAATTGGGACGTTTACAAACCAAGTAAATTTTGTCTGTGACATAGACAACTAAACTTTTTAATAAGGAATGAAAAGCGACCTACAGCATTCGTTCTGTATGAGGAGATTAAAAACATTTGATTCGCATTTAATGTTTTATAGCAGTGACTAAGATGTCTCAGCAAGATGACTTATTTGAATAGGTAGCCTGGAGGGTCATCGGCCGTTTAGAGGGGAGCAAACACAATCCATTGTAACAGAAACATTACGAGTTCCTGAAAGTGTCATTTCCAGACTATGGAATCGGTTTTTGGAAATTAGAATTGCAGTCGAAGAATCAGAAGAATGTCGTATCCGTTCAACAATAACAAAATGAGGATTGGTATTTATCACTAATGGCCACAGAAAACAGCATTATGAATGCCATTTTAACCACTTTTACCAAATAGCTACTGGTACCAGATTTTCCACTCAAACTACTTGAAATCGAATCCACCACGTGAGTTTGCATAATCGCAGACGTAAGTCTTGCATTTTATTGACACAGGAGCCCCGTTCTGACTTAAGAAAATGAAAACAGAATCGTTTCAGGTGGGGATTAGAGGAATTGAGCTACATGCTCTTCACGGATGAGTCCCACTTTAGTGTAAGTATGGGCTGACAAAAGGAGGATTCTCATCTGGGACGTACCTGGTACACGTAACACTTCTGCAGTTATGCCTGCGTGTCTGATTTAGTGGAGGCGGAGTGATGGTCTCAGCTAGTATTTCTATCAATGGCTGGTATTACCATCAACCGATCTTCACATGATCAGAAATGGAGCAGTAAAGGCTCAGAGGTATAGGGGTGAGACTCTCAGACACATTGTAGTCATTTACGCTGCAGCAATCAGAGATGAATTACTTCTCATTATTGATTACGACAGGTCACATCGTTCTCAGCTAGTGGACAATTTTTTATTAATAATTCAAAAGGATTAGCCACCATACTCCTCAGACATAAGCCCAAAGGAACATGTCTGGTACATTTCGGGTAGAAGGATAGGCCTATCACGCCCCAGAAACGATTGAGCAGTTGCAAAGCTCTCTTCTAATGGAGTCAAAGAGAATTTCACAGTCCCTCATTAATAACCTCATTGATTCCATGCCTTGCTGATGTGCGGCATTGCTTTCGGACAATGGAAACCTTATACTTTATTGAAACTCCTTTGTTACCAAGAAATCCCATTTTTGTTTGTTTATATCATGTGAAAGAACTATGAATTTTTTGTTTACCGACAAATAAAGTCACTAAAATTTAATTATTTCTTGTCCGTTGCTTCTTCTTTTCTTAAGATACATGTATCTTATCTGATTGATATACATGTATCTTAAGATACATGTATATCATATATGTCATAATAAATGGTTTAGATTGTCCTTGCAAAAAAGTTGGAATATTATAAACAAAGATATTTAACAGTTTCTCATTAAAATAACAAAACATTGAATGAAATGCTTTTAAAACTTGTGTAATTTTTAATGAAAATAGATATAGAGCATTGTTATGCATTGAGACTGTCATGCTAGATCTAGAGCATTGCTTTAACTAATTTCTAAAAAAGTTGGGATTTTTCTATTACTATAATAAATAAGTAAATATAAAACAACTTATATCGTCCCTGAAATAAAGCTAGAGTAGTATAAACAAATGCTTCTCAATAAAATAATAAACATTGAATGAAATACATCTGAAACGTGTGTAAATTTTAATGAACTAGATATAAAACATTGTCATATTTTAATCTTTCATAAAAATATGCAGGTCTTTTGACTTTTTGATGCAAAAATGTACATATGTTGAGATGGACCACTTAAAAGAAAACAAAGCATACGCTTTTCGGAAGTGCTTTTCTGTCTCTGTGCTTTTCTTTCCATTTTTTTTTCTTTTAAGTTGAATATAAATCCGTGGAAATTTAATTACATTTGATTTTCAATGCCAGAAACGAAGTTAACATTTCTGTGCAAAATAAAAGGTGTCACTAATTAATGACTAAACATTTATGCAATTTTATGTACCTGAAATTATTTTTGATTTTTTATACATCCAGTAATTAAAATGCATTGCATTTATGTTGTGACCTTTGCTAACTATTTATAGCCAAATTAAATATACAATTAAGCCAGCTGAAGTTTTTGCTCAAATCCCTACAGAATATCTAGATGATAGAATATTCTGTTGATATTCTTTAAGCTGGCGGGTATTAAGGATTACTTTTTCCTATTTGGTGACAACTCGGGAAATTAAAATCCCTTCGTTACGTTTCTTCCCTTTAAAATTTAATGATATCTGACTCTTTTCAGAATATTTATTGACCCTCACATCCCAAATGGACTGAAATCTATTTGGAAGCCTGCTGATTCTTTCTTTACTAATTTATTTTTTATTTATTTACTTTTTGCTATAAAGAAAGATTCGCTTCCTTCTTTAAGCCGATTTCCGTGAAAAACGTGATAAAGAAGTCTTTTAAATAGGACAAGGCCAATAAAAGAATTTCCTTTTTGAAACGTGAGGTTGGCAGTTTACTGTAATTTGTTTTTAATTAAAAACTAAATTATGTTCTTTGAGTAGCATTTTTTTAACTCTACTATTTTAGTTGTCTATTATAAAATATGTGTAATTTTGTATTTTGTATTTAATATTTGTAATTTGTATTTTTTTGTATTTAATATGTGTAATTTTATATGTTTTATTTTGTATTTTGTATAATTTTGTATAAAATATTTGTAATTTATTATATGTGTAATTTTGGTACAGACACTCTCTCGAATTTAACTAGAAATAACAGCACAACCTCAAAAAATATGAAGAAATGTTGGAAAAACTCTATAATCATTTTTATTTTCGGACAGTTCGTTACCCAAAATGCTAAAAGACGCATCAAAACGTTTCTATCATAATTACAAAATTAATCAAAGAAATCTAAATCAGAAATTCCGTTAAAGTAATTATGTTGAAGACATTAATTTTTTGTCTGAAAAGAGTTAACTGAATATCTTAGAAAATAAAAAGTACGAACTCTTTCGAAATCTGTAATAACCAAAAACTCTTATTGATAACTTAAAATTTTTTTGTATAATAAGGATTTTCTTTCAATTTAAGACTTTGCCTTTGTTCTTTCAGTTTAAAACTTTTCATTTGGTTTTTTTTATTGTCAATATAAAATTTTGCACTTATTTTTCAACATGAATAATATAAATTATGTATATTAGAATATTAAAAATTATGTATGCTTATAGTTTAAAAAGTAAAAGCATAAGTCACATAATTCGTCAGTCGTTTTTCTACTTATTGAATCTTTTAAATCTAACTAAACCACACCCCCAATTAAAAAAAATTATTTACTTGAAAATAATAAGACTATCAAAATTTTCCTGCCAATAATTTATATCATTCTATTGTGCGGAATGTGATATTTATTAAGTATAGATGCATATGTGGAATGTAAATATTTTATTATTATTACTATTACTAAATACTTTTACGTATTTTACCATAAAAAATAAACTTATTAATTCTTACAATAAAATTTTATTCTTTTTATGCCTCAATACATTTTTTTTTTAATTTTTAAAAGTTCCTTCAGCTTAATATTTTATCATGCATCACTAAGTAATCCTGTCTTAAAAACGTCAACACCACTCAGGGCTTAAATCTTTCAGTAAATTCCTACAGACAGCCATTTTCTTAAGACCCGATATGACATAAAGTAAAAAGCACAGGCACAAAAACGAATGAAAACAGAACCTGACAATTTTTTTTTCTTTGCAGAGAATGAAAAACATCAGAAGACTTTACTGCAAATCCTCCATGAAAACGTCAGTAGCATTTTATCACGTGGCGTCCTGGTGAAAAAAGGAAAAAAATAGTGACTTGCAAAAGATATTTTTCACTCTCTTTTCTCATGGTGGTATTACTTGCTCCAGACAGGTACTTGACTCTTCCGTGGAACTTTTCGAACCAATAGTACGTTCACATGGGGGCTGGATGAAAAATTACATTTGGACTATAGGGTAAAGAATAAAGTGGTTTTGTACTTGAAAGCCTCGAGTTCCGTTGTGAAGTTCAAGGTTAGGGTAGTAATAGAATGGTTTCCAATCCACTGAGGAGATGAAGTAAAAATATTGGATGCCAACTATAGCTTTAGGTTTTTGAAACTGCCTTGGGTTATAGAATAGTAATAACTGTAAGAAAAAAATCAAACACTCTTTTATAAAAAGTATATTCATGAAAATACATGTTTTGTGTACATGCATTTCTAATATGGATTTGCTGAGTGCATGTTTACAAAATGTGTTTGAGTAAAGAATTATTTTATATATTTTTTTTTACCTTTATTGGTATTAGTTTACTATTATTTTTATTTAGATTTATATCAATACAATTAATTGGTCTGAAATGTGATGTGATACAAAAAAATCTAAAATTAAACTCTAATCTTTCTGAATCCAGAGATGTATAATTCTTGTGAACGCGGTTTAAAATAAAAATGGATAATGTGATTTTGTATATAATAACTGTATTGATGGAATTTATTGAATGCAGTTATTATGAACAAATCGATGCGGTCATTAGAATCGGTGCGGCCATAGAAATACGTGCATGAGCCATCACTCCGCCAAATCAGACATATTCATGCACAGCTATAGGAGTATTCTGTTTACCATGTTCTTTACAGGTGAGAATCTGTCTTTTATCACCTTTTGCTTTGCTGTCCAGTCCGCATTTTGTATGTCCGTGAAGACCATGTTGCTCAACTCATCTCGTCCCAATATGAGATGTTCCTGTGCCCACTTCCTGCGATCAGTACGGGGCTCCTGTTTCAACGAAGCACAAACCACAGATCTGCGAGCATACAAACCCGCAGTCGGTTTTGAATAGTTTGAGCCGAAGCTCTGATACCACTAATTCTTTGAAGGTGCTGTTTCAAGAAAGCGGCATAGGGCATTCATAGGCAGTTTTTCTGGCCTTTAGTGTTAAATACTCATCTTTATTTTGTTAAATAACTATCTCTCCTGATTTTTTCTATGAATATTTCCAAATACCGATTTCATAGTCTGGAAAGGACACTTTGGAAACTCCAAATGTTTCTGCTACAACTGATTGCGTTTGGTCCGCCTCTTAAGGATAGAAGGCCTTGCAGATTAGTGCTTCAGCTATGTTTTCTTGCTGAGACATCGTAACCACAGTTACAAGATGTTCAACAAGTGTCAATGCTTTTTTATTCATTCCTAAGAATGCTGTAGGTCTCCTTTTGCTCCTTACATAAAAAGCGTAGTTTTTGACATGACAGATAAAATTTGAATATTTTAAACTTTTTAAACATTTAAATTTTTTTAACCCCGTTCTATTTCATTTGTGTTTAAAAAGTTGTCTATTATGTCATTATTTCATACCATATTCACAATATCCATTATTTGTTTTCAGCCGTGAATTTAAAATCTAATAATTCCCTATGCAATCACTGTAGTGTAAAATGTTTGGTTCATTCTAACGATAATCATCGCTAATTAGTGTAGTTCCTTTTTTAAGCATTTTAATTAAGCAACGATTCAAAACTCTAGACGGTGTAATCTGCTTATAATCACTTATCTTATTAGGTATTAAATGAAAGAACTATTTCTAATAAAAAAAGAATTTCTAGCCTTTAGTATTTCCAATTTTCTAATCACTTGTTTGTCTTCAATTTTGGTACCAGACCAAAAAAGAAGCTAAATAAAAATATTTTCATTCAAACAGAAAAAGAAAAACTAAATAGAAATAGGCTATGTTATTGTTTAATGCTAAAAAAGAATTAAAAGTTTTGCAAGCATTATATTTTTTGAGGTATGGAACATTTTTTTTTTAATAAATGTTGGTGACTTTTTTAAAGGTGGGGTGAAGGGAAGGGGTTGACATTAAATAAATAAAATAAATTTTTCCATTGAATTAAAAATTATATATAATAATAATTATATTAATAAATAAAATAATTTTTTCAACTTAAATCATTATTTATTATCAAAATATTAACCATTAAATATATTGTATTGAATCATTTTTTTTTTCTGCTTAAGAAATTTATATAACAAGTGTAATAAGTTTATCTTGGGAAAGTAATGAATTATTTATAAGAAATATTTATTTATATTAAAATATTTATTTCATAAAACTTATTTTTTAAATACTAGAATACTAGAATACTTTTAAAGATTTTAATCAATATTTATAAAAGACATTAATAAAATATCTGACTTGAGGCGTATTTGAAAAGATTTAAATAAGATTACAGTTTCCACTTTTTTTTTTCGTATAAAAACTACAGCTGCAATAACTAACAAGAACACATAAAATATAAAGTTCAATACTTAAAAATGTAATTTGTACAGTGAAAGAATATAGAGCTTAAAAAAGTAGTTAAAATAAATTTACGTCTTCTTAAGATGTCTAGACGCTAAATCATGAAAACTAGAATAACATGATAAAACAATTTTAACCTTCTGACATTATCGTGAACTTTTCTTAGAATAAATCTTATCTATTAAGTACCATTATTTGAAATTTTCCAGTAGTGGCAGTCTCCAATATCAAATGATTTCAATTTCAGTTAGAGGAGATCAAATGTTTTTTAATTAAAACTTGTACCAATCAATCTAAAACTCTCAATCTGTTGATAGCCAATGGCAATGTATATTCAGTATGGCTTGAGGGAGGGGGATATAGGAAATCGTTTTACTTGTTGTACAACTTTTTAAAGGAGAGACAAATCGATAGTTGTTTTGCCGGAGGATTTAGTACATGAATTATTTAATGCATTGAAATTTTGCAGTTATGGTCAACTTGATGAATAGAGGACAATATTGTTTCTTTAAGATGTCATTAGAATTCAATGCTCCGAAAGAAAATTATTTCAAATTTAAACAAATATTTTATTTAATTAAATTCAATCATCTTCAGGGTTTATAAAAACTTTCTGGGCTTTAAATGTTCTTTTTTAAATATCTTTAGCAGGGGTAAGGAGCTGTCTGTTTCCTGTCTTTGTAATTTTATGTAACATGATCTTTACTAATGGAACCAGCAGCATTTATGAAATAAATTCAATAACTTTTATTGATATATTTGACTTAGACATCTACAAAAGAAGTGTTTTTTCAACATAAAATTGTAGTACCTGCAGTATGTTAAAAAAAAACTTTCGCATGCTCTAAATATGTTAACAAAAAAACAAATATCACACGCAAATTAAAGTACCAAATTAACAAGTGCAAATTATTATATAATACTTTAAGGAAAACAAAAATATTACATTTTAAACATGAATATTTTAGATTTGTAATACATTATACCTTATTTTTTTCTTAATAATAGAATAACTTCTCTAAGATTATCTTTCATCGTTGACCCAAGACAGCTTTTTATTACTGTCAGTGCTGAGAAACGTATCTTAAGAATTATTTGGAATAGTGCTAATGCAGGCATTGTCTTTACTCGTAAAGCAGTCACTGTCACTGTCTTTGTTGTATAGGAAACAATTGAAGTGATTCCTTAACATTTAATATTAAGAAATTAATTAATCCCAAGAATTCTGAAAAATAAAAATTTTA
This sequence comes from Caerostris darwini, assembly GCA_021605075.1. Lineage (NCBI taxonomy): Eukaryota > Metazoa > Arthropoda > Arachnida > Araneae > Araneidae > Caerostris > Caerostris darwini. The sequence continues at coordinate 68,541 of BPLQ01005576.1, read as the reverse complement.
TTTATACAAACGGTTTTAAAAGACTCCTGATTCTGATTTCCGACTCCTTCAAAAATTGCTGACTCCTGACTCCAACTCCCCAACTCTGAATTTTTTAGATTATGAATACCGGATCTCTCAAGAAGGAGATCTATATACGCTGTAACTTATCTAAACAAAAAATAGTTTTTGCATTATAATTAGTGCATTGAGTCAGTAAGTATTTAAGCATTTGTATTATTTTAACATATACAAACAAGCAAACTTCAAATGACTTTAATTTATGAATTTTTGTATTTAAATTTAAAATATTTGCTTATAAATATGTGTTGATCCAATAAGGCTTAAGTATATTAATTCATTATTTAAAAAAATATTTACTTTTCTAAAACCAATTTTAAAATGGAATATATTTTTTGTATATATTTTATAAATACTTACAAGGGTCATAGATAAAAATATTGTATCCAAGCCAGCATATTATTGACAAAAAACATATCTTATAGAGTGCAATAAAATATAAAACATGGATAAAATATTTTTCTAACATTTATTTTCTATTTTCTTTTCTTTTATCAAAATAAAGTTAAAATATTCTTTCTCATTAAAATCCGAAAACTCAAAAGGTTACCAGCTATCTTTCTTTTAAGTAAACAAGACAAATGTTATGACAGACCACAGTCTGTACCATTCTGCTCTAGAGGTTTTCTTTTAGTTAAAAGTGCTAAAGATGCATAGCATATTGATGCTTTCCTTATGAAACATAATTTAAAGAAAACTGTTTGCTAGGTAAGATTTTTAAAATTCTGCAAATGCAAATATTTTGAATGGAGTTCTATGTACTCTTTTTAGTAAAGTAAGAAAATTATGTAAAATAAGAACAAGTTATTTATATTTTCATTCATTAGAATAAAATTTTAATCAAGGTTTTAATCGTCTAGTTAAATGAATATAATGAAATAATCAAGTAAAAATTAAATTATCAAAATCAAAGGATAATAAATAGAATTACAATATTGTACTAAACTTTTTACATAGAAATAAAAACGCTGATTTGCAACAATATATGCACTTAAAAGCCAATTAAAAGTTGCAAACAAACCCAGTGCAGATGCACTTTAGAAAATGTATTTAAAAAGTGCGTAAAAGAATTTCAAATTGCAATATCCGTTAGTTCAAGATATAGAAATCCAGAATTCAAATGGATTTTATAATTCATGACTTTAGACAGTGAACAATAAAGGAAGTATTTTAATTTAGGAACAGTGACTTTTGTAAAGTAAGTTGCACAAATATTTAGTATCATTTTCAATGAAACGAAAAATATACAAAATGGTCTCTTATTTTCTGGTACTCTAAACCAGACAACATTTCTGCTTAAAAGCGCTGAATTTGAGGAAGGTTAAGTCATCTAAATAAATATTTCTTTTAAATACTGCACTTAGCTCTATATCAACAATAATGCACTGATCCCTATATCGTAATGCACTGACGTGTATATCATTAGGAACCTCTATATCATCTGTAATTGGTAATTTATACAGAAATGAAGTTATCAGAAATATTTAGGACCTCTATGTCTCATTAATAGATGCCATCGTTTTATCAAGGTCAACAAATTGCAGAACGTACGCATCAAATTAGGCTGATGAATAATTACTTTTCCATTCTTTTGGATCGAACATATGAACCAATCATAAATGTAATCGGATTTGTTGGAATCAATCTAGGGTGAATAGTTAGAAGTATCTGGTTACCATCTCAAATTATCTAATAATTTAAAACATTTTCTGATAAATAGAAAACTAATACATCATACAATCTTTAGTAATCACATTTTTTCAGACATCGAAGGTTTTAGTCAAACTTTTGTATCAGGATAAGTCATATTACTTATTACACGTAGTCTTTCATTAATGTTTTTTCATTTTTATACAATTAATTAAGTATGGATTTTTTTGTGACATAAATATCAAATAAAATTAAATTATTCCTTGTTCTCTGTGTAACATTTCTTTACTTTTGATCTATTATATCTATTATATGCTCGCATTCAATTTATTACATCAATATAATTATTATATACAAAAATCACAATATATATTTTATTGTAAATCTAATTCAAAAGAATTATTTGGATTCAGAAGGTTTCAGGTTCTAGAATTTTCTGTGTCACGTAGCAGTCCAATTAATTATATTGATATAAATCTAAATAAAAATAATAGTAAACTAATAGCAATAAAAGTAAAAAAAAAATACGTAAAATAAAATAAATTCCTAACCAAACACATTTTGTAAACATGCACATAGCAAATTCATATTAGAAATGCATATGCGCAAATAATTCGACGCGTATTTTCAGGAATATTTTTGTGATAAAAGACTGTTTGGTTTCTTTTCTTACAGTTTCTACTATTCTATAACCCAAGGCAGTCTCAAAAGCCGAAAGCTGTAGTGGGTATCCAATATTTTTACTTCATCTCCTCAGTGGATTGAAAACCATTCGATTACTACACTTGAAACTTCACAACGGAACTTGAGGCTTTCAAGTACAGAACCACTTTATTCTTTATCCTATAGTCCAAAAGTAATTTTTCATCCAGCCCCCATGCGAACGTACTATTGGTTTGAAAAGTTCCGCGGAAGAGTCAAGTACCTGTCTGGAGCAAGTAATACCACCAGGAGAAAAGAGAGTGAAAAATATCTTTTTGCAAGTCAATATTTTTTTCGTCTTTCACCAGGACGCCACTTGATAAAATGCTACTGACCTTTTCATGGAGGATTTACTGTAAAGGCTTCTGATGTTTTTCGTTCTTTTCAAATGGAAGAAATAAAAAATTGTCAGGTTCTGTTTTCATTCGTTTTTCTGCTTGTGCTTTTTAGTTTATGGCAAATCGGGTCTTAAGAAAATGGCTGTTTGTAGGAATTTACTGAAAGATGTAAGCCTTGAGTGGTGCTGATTTTTTTAAGACAGGGTCCTTTGTGATTCATGATAAAGTATAACGGTGAAAAAACTTTTAAAAATTTAAAAAAGAAACATGTTTTAAGCTATAAAAAGAATAACAATTTATTGTAAGAACGAATAGGTTACTTTTTTAAATTAAACTACAGAACAGAACAGAAAATAATTTACTCACTATAATAATTTATATGCATTCGCCATATACAGGTTGATAATAATTAAAGTCCCACTTTGAAAATGCTGTAACAAAAGAACCACCTGTCACAATGAGTTCAAATTTAAACTGGAGATACTTGAAGAAGGGGGAAAGGGGACTGCATTAAAAACAGTTCAAAATTTATTAATAGATGGCATTATTGTTTTTAAGACAAGGTACATTTGTTATTCATGATAAAATATTATGGTGAAGGAATTTTTTAAAATTAAAAAAAAAAGTGTTGTCTCATAAAAATAATAACAATTTATTATAAGAATTAATAAGTTAATTTTTTATGGTAACACATTCGACAAAACGGAATTATATAAATTTTGTGACAGAAATGTTTTGATAGTCTTATTATTTTCAAGTAAATTATTATTTTTTAGGATACCTTTTACTTATGTTTAAAACATTCAGGTAAGTACTAATTGCAATTACAGTTGTAGTTATTATTTTTAAAAATTACAATATTCTTTTTTGTTTTAAACAACTTTCAAAAGATTTATACATCTTTGGATTCAGAAAGATTAGAGTTTTAGATTTTTTTTTGTGTAGAACTATGTTGCAATCCAATTACTTGCATTGATATAAATCTAAATAACAATAACATTAAAATACTGGCAATAAAAGTAAAATATTAATTAAAATTAAATAATTCAGTAATCAAATACGTGCTGTAAGCATGCACTTAGCAAATCTATATTAAAAATGCATGTGCACAAAAAATTCAACGTGTATTTTCATGAATTTTTTTTTCAGATAAAAGAGGGTTTTTTTTTTCTTACAGTTATTACTATTCTATCCCCCAAGGCAGTCTCAAAAGCCGAAACCTATAGTTGGCATCCAATATTTTTACTTCATCTCCTCAGTGGATTGAAAACCATTCCATTACTACCCTTGAAACTTCTCAACGGAACTTGAGGCTTTCAAGTACAGAACCACTTTATTCTTTACCCTATAGTCCAAAAGTAATTTTTCATCCAGCCCCCATGCGAACGTACTATTGGTTTGAAAAGTTCCGCGGAAGAATCAAGTACCTGTCTGGAGCAAGTAATACCACCATGAAGAAAGAGAGTGAAAAATATCTTTTTGCAAGTCAATATTTTTTTCCCTTTTTCACCATGACGCCACGTGATAAAATGCTACTGACGTTTTCATGGAGGATTTGCAGTAAAGGCTTCTGATGTTTTTCGTCCTTTGCAAAAGGAAGAAAAAAAAATTGTCAGGTTCTGTTTTCATTCGTTTTTCTGCTTGTGCTTTTTAGTTTATGTCATATCGGGTCTTAAGAAAATGGCTGTTTGTAGGAATTTACTGGAAGATTTAAGTCTTGAGTGATGTTGACGTTTTTAAGACAAGGCTCCTTTGTGATTCATGATAAAGTATAATGCTGAAAGAAAAAAAAACCCTTCAGTTGATGCACAAAAAGAATAACAATTTATTGTAAGAATTAATAAGTTAATTTTTTATGGTAAAATACGGAAAAGGCATTTACTGATTATAATAAAGTATATACTTTCGCCATATACATCTTATATTTAATAAGTAACACATTCGACAAAACAGAATGATATAAATCTTCTGATAATTTTGTTATTTTCAAGTAAATTATTTTTATTTTTAAATTTCAGCTGCAGTCTACGTATATATAAAAGATTCAGTACGTAGTAATATTTTGTGAAAATATTGTAAACTATAACTTGGCTAAGACTTGGCATATTAATTTACGTATGTTTATCATTTTTTAAACATGCATATTTGTAGTCAAATTAGTCATACACTTTTCATTCAAATATATATTTACCAAAGAGGAAGTCTCTCTTTAATCCTGCATCTTACCGGCTCTAAGTGGTGGGGTATTTTATTTATCCATGTTATCGGAATACAGCTCTAGATGTGTTTTTAACTCTATTTATCGAGTATCAATATCGTGGTTTAAATTTCTGTAGGGTACACATTCCTTGATGAAACTATCATTTGTATATTATAATTTATGTCCTTTGGTTTCAATAAATTATTTTAAGTTTTACGGATTTCCCGGTCGACATATTTTCCCTCCTTGTCATTGTATATTATGTATAAATTTTACATATTCGTTAAATAAAAAATAAAAACGTTAAATAAATATATTATCGTAATTAATGTAGGATAAAATATTCTATGAGCAAAAATAATTTTCTTTGAATTTGCAAAAAATAAGATATACGTATATTTTCCTGCAGGCTGATGATGCATTAATAAAACTAATGTCTAAGAAAAATAACTTCAGCCATCAAAAGATGACCTTAGGTATTTCAGATATTTTCTGCTGCGTTATACAGGGGAAAGCTTAATATGTGTTTTATCCTGGCTATGTTTACCTTGTTGATTAGAAGAAAAGGATGGGGGGGGACCCTATTCAATCTCAACCAAAGAAAAGATTTCTATTCACCGAGATATATGAATGTAGACGATAGTTGATCTCAAAGAAAATGTCTGAAAGATTTGTTAGCGTAAATGATTAATACACGGAAGCATTTCACTGAATAATGATATAAATATTTATTTATATCTTTGAAACTGGAAGATGACAAGATTGATTCTGATTTTTTTTTATTAGTAAAGTTCCGAAAAAAAATATAAAAGCTATAATAACACAAAAAAGAAGAAAAAAAAATTATATTATAATAAATGCTGATTTCGGTTCAGTAAATTATTTTATAATTACTACAAAAATAGTTTGTCAAACTATTATTATATTATTTAAATTATTAATTTTAATTTTATCTCAACTGCGTTGGAAAGAAAATTGCAATTAAACATCTTTAATGTGACAAAACATTAACTTTTCATAATTAAAAATATTTAGTTGTTTGAAAAGATTGGTTAGCTTAAATGATTAATACGCGGAAAGATTTCGCTGAATATATGATATAAATATTTATTTATATCTTTGAAACTCGGAGATGACAATATTGATTTTTTTTTTTTTTTTTTATTCATCAGTAAATTTTTGAAAAAAAAAATTATGAAACTTATAATATCACAAAAAGAAAAAAAAAACATTATAATAAAGTCTGTGTTCGGTTCAGTAAATTATTTTATAATTACTACAAAAATTGATTTTCAAACTATTATTATATTATTTAAAGTATTAATTTGAATTTTATCGCAACAGCGTTTGAAAGGAAATTGCAATTAAATATTTTTAATATGGCAAAACATTAACTTTTCGTAATTTATAGTAATATATTTAAAATAAAAAAAATAGATAGAAAAATATTGTTTTTTGAAAGAATTAATTTAATTTTATAAAAATGCTATTGATGCCTTTTGAATAGGTAAATATATTTTATTAAATGGTTTATTAATTATCATGACAGATTTTTCAAAAAGTAAATTTTGTATTTATCTATAAATATATAACTTAGGTAAATATATAAATAAGTAATTTTATTTTATTATAAAAAAAATATATTACTTTTTCTTATGTTTTGAAGGTTTTTTTTTCAATGAATGAGGCGCATTTACAAGAAAGATCTGATTCTTTGTAAACTCTCAGTGGCAATATTGATTAAACACTTTTTCCCCACTTATATCAACTTAAGCATATGATGCATGTGCAACAGTCACTTGCATCAACTTAAGTATATAATGCATGTGTAATAGTCACTTGTATCAATTTAATCATATGATGCATGTACAACAGTCATTTATATAAACTTACGTATATGATGCATGTGTAGCAGACATTTGCATTAATTTAAGCATATGTCCAGTATAATTTTCCTTCGTATGACAGCAAGTTTTAATGGCTGCGGAAATGCAAAAACAGACCACTTTTAAAATGGAGTTCATACAACAGAAATTCATCAAGAAAACTGCCAACAATCAATGAAGGAACTGTGCGAAAACTGTACAAGCATTCATTTAATCCAGACTGTAGAAAACTTCCTGTTGAACAGTGTGGCAATAGCTTGTAGTCACCACACTCAGTGACTGCTATATATTTCTTAAACTTGAAGGCTTGGCTTAATTGTGATCGTTTTGCCGCACCTGAAATGTTGAAAATCACTAGTATTGGATTAGCATCCAAGAATCAATGAAGGAACTGTGTAAAAACAATCCAAGCACAAATTTAGTCCAGACCATTGAAAACGTCCGGGTAGAATAGTTTGATAACAACTTGCAGTCATGACACTCTATATTTCTTTAACTTGAAGATATGGCTTAATTTTGTTTGTTTTGCCGAGATTGAATAGTTAAAATCACTAGTACTGGACTGGCTAATTTCCAAGTACATAAATATCGAGTAGCATATCACGTAATATTAAATATCAAATGGGCTTATGGGAACTCGGGGAAAATTAGCAATAAATGTACATCTATTGATCACATCTAAATTTATAATTATATAAATGTATATATAATTATAATTGTATAATACATTTATATAATAATTATAAATATCATTATGACCAATAATTATATTAATTATATAATCATATAATATATTATGTATTCATATTGATTATTATATTATCAATATGATTATCATTATTACCATTTATGATCAAATATATAAACGTATATAATTGATCATAAATGTAAATTTATTGTACATATGTGCATAGATGTACATTTATGTACTGTATTTTGTACTGTACTGTTATACTATTACGTACTTATGTACTGTATATTTATGTGCATAACATAAATTTTATTTTTATTATCTGGCTTTTTCTGATAACCAATTGCCCATTTTATTTAAATGCTTCTTGTGTAATAAAATTCTATTCTTCTTCAATAACTTTTAGAAAAAAAAAACTATTAAAAAAACTACTACTAAACTAAAAACGACTATTAAAATGCTTCCTTTAAATACTATTATATCTATATATATATATATGTATATAATTTTTTGTGAATACGGTTGAATAAAGAAGAATAAAATGTTGTTTATTTTAGTGTTTATTTTTTGTTTATTATATTTGTTTATTTAGTAGTACAGATCAGGCTGCTTTATACAACTGAATTCTCTTTTTACCAGAACTGTCCTTTTATTTTTCCTTTCTATTTTTTTTTCTTGTCAGATTTGAAAAACCAACATGGTTGAATCTTTGAATACTGTACCATTCAGCAAAGGTCCTAACTTTACTTGAAGATCAATTAATCGATAGAACAGAAAGAATGGAACAAAAGTGTTTCGTTTAGCTGCGAATCGATTGTTCTGAATCGATTAATTCCCAAGGGAAACCATCCATCATTCGCTGAAACGATGATTCACCATATATCAATTTAACGGTTCCGATTAATCGTAAAAAAAAAGAAGTTTCTTTCTTAGTCAGAATCGGAAATTATTACTACGCCATTTACTGATTTTACTGGACAATTTATTCGAAATGAAAGTTTCTTAAAAAAACTTAACTAGGTATGTAATCCCTTTTTAATTTTCGTCTCTTTTATGATAAAAATAGTATACCGTTTGTATTTCAAGCTTGAATATGCAATACGTATCTAATGAACAAACATTGAACAAGAATTTATTGAGTGATAAGATTGATTGCCATAATGAAGTGAAATAATTTAATCTGTAGGTCTATGGTAAATATCTATATAAATATATATGGTAAAACTAAATGAAATCCTTTAGTAAAGTTCTAGGGGTAATTTCTCATACAAAAGTGAAGTGGCAATCCATCATTTTCCATATCATTAATTTAGAGTTTCTTTATTTTTTTTTATCGAAGTAAGAAGATTTAGTTTTAGTTTTTGAGTTATATATTTCAATATAAGATCTACTATAATTTAAGACACAAACCAATTTTGAAATGTAAATTTGATTTTTGCAAATAAACATTTAGGTTATTATTTATTTGTCTAGTTTGTTAAATATACGTTAATATATAAAATCAGGAAGCTCGTATTAATTTTTTTTGTGGTGAATATTTATTATTTATTTATTATCATTATCATCATAATAATTTATACTGATAATGTAGTGTAATAATAGTAATCAGTAATGTTTCGTAGATCATTCAAGAAAGTTGTATAAAGTCAAATGTTTTTCTCTTATTACAAGATATTTCCCAAGAGATTATTAGAATGTTGTAGAATTTTTTATTCAAGAGAAGTGTTTTGCCATTTCATTTCAAGGAGAGAGGAATATATGTTAATATACAAGTATAAAATAACAACCCATCGCTGAATTTTACAGCAGACAAGCAGTATTGTGGATAGTTATATTACATACAATTAGTATCTTGTACTAATGAGAACAAATGTCTATAGTAAATATGCAAAACAAAATGAAATTATTTAATAAAGTTCTAGTGTAATTCCTGATACAAGAATGAAGTGGCAATCCATCATTTTCCATATCATTAACTTATATATATATGTATTTTTTTACAATTTTTTATCGAAGTAAAAAAACTTTATTGTTAATTTTTGAGTTATATATTCCAATATAAGATCTATTATAATTTAAAACACAAACCAATTTTTAATTAGTGAAATTGAAATTTTAACTTTTGCAAGCAATCATTTAGATTGTTATTTATTTGTCTAGGTTGTTAAATATGAGTTAATATAAAAAAAAATCAGTTAGCTTATATGTATATATATGTCTTTAAAAATACTATTTATTGTGGTGAACATTTATCATTTATTTATTATTATTATCATCATTATCATTTATACTGATGGTGTATTGTAATAATTGTAATTAGTAATGTTTTGCACATCATTTAAAGAATTTGTATAAAGTCAAATTGTTTTTCCCCCTTATATTATCTGAATGTTGTAGCATTTATCTGTCACGGGAAGAGTTTTGCCATTTCATAACCAGGAGACAGAAATATATGTTATTTGACAAGCGTATAATAACAATCCATCACTAAAATTTATTAGCAGACAAGCACTGTTGTAGGTAGTTATATTACATGCAATTAGAGTTTTGTACTAATGGAACAACCTATCACTCTAATCTGATAGCAGGTATTCAGTATCATGTATAATGATGAAATTAGCGAATGTCTGTACGACCTTCACAAGTCGAAACAATTACAAATTGAATATCAACCAATTGATATACCATAAGTTGTTCCGTCGCGATTGGTGATAGATCACGAGCTGAGAAATATTTACTCCAATGAGAAGTGAGGGAAACTCTCAGCGGATCATCTTAAAAGAAGAATTTTGGTGAAGAAGAGAGAGTGTTCTGTGACGAGTCGACCAGAAATGTTTTATTTTTCTGAATAATCCGGATTTTCCGCCTGTTTTGGTGATAATTAAAGCGATGTAATTGACAAAATATATTCCAGTTTGGATGTTTTGATGGAGATCCCTTAAAAATAATAAATCCTTGCAGATGTGGAAAGATTAATTTGTATTTATCCTCTGTACCAGATGGGGAGATAAAAGTTAGAACAAAGTTACATCATCTTATTGACAACGAAATAAAAATATTTATGAAATTAACTTAATTCGCAGAAAAATAAAAATATCCATAAAACATAAATAAAAGAAATGAAAACTCATCACACTAATATTGGTTTGGTTTGTCGAACTACGGCCATCTTTTGCACATGAGGACTAAACAGACCAGGACCTGCACCAATGAGGTTTCGGCAAACAGGTGCACCAATGTTCAGAGCGAACCTGAAGCACCAATTGGCCATCACAATAAGAATAAATTTACAAAAGCTATTTAAATATGTGGAATATTGCGTATTGATATAAAAAAAATTACAAGCAATTATGAGAAAAATCATCTTACCAATTCCAGTTAAAGAATTATCCTCCTATACAGAAAAAAAAGCGATAATTTTCAATCGCGATAAGTGAGGAATTTGTCTTCCTGACAAAGTTTCGACACATATGGCGAAAAAAAAAAATTCTTACTATCATACATCAGAGATGATGTAGCTCCAATAACTATGAAGTTGATGGACGGAAATTCCTCTTAGAAGCCTCTTAATGGTCTCAGCAAATGATGAAGGGAAAATATGTTCCATATTATGAGATAAAAGCTAGAACATTGTAACATTTATCTAACAAAGTAATTTTTTCCGGAGTAATATGAACTTCAACAGAAAATTACAAGGAATAACACTACAAAAGGAACTTTTAAATTAAGGATATGCTACTGTGCCCAAAAAGTAAGACCAACTACTTTTTTTTCTCAAAAGCTCTTTATTTATTCTTCCAAATTTATTTGATCTCCTTCAAAGTATTTCTCTCCGGACACAATGCACATATGCCAACTTTTTTCCAATCCTCAATGCATGCTGAAAAGTCATCGGCAGATATGGTCTTCAAAGCTCGCGGCGATTCACGTTGAATCTCTTCAATCGACTCAAAACGGTGTCCACCGAGTGGTCTTTTGAGTTTTGAGTTTTTATCGTTCCATAACGATATGGGTTGTGGTCTATGATCACCGTGCAGTTGCTGGCACTGTATTGGGCAGTGCCAGCATCCTAAAAACGGAAAAAAATGAAATTCTATAAGCCCCGGGCAATTTTAAATTGAAAATTGGTCTTATTTTTTGTACACAATAGTACAAAAAAATTAGAAACATGTATGAAAAAACGCATCATATCTGTTCCAGTCAAACAAATATTCTACCACAAAGAAAAGAAAATGATAAATTTGAATTGCGAAGGGAAAGGAAATTTTCTTCCTGTCAGAGTTCGTCACGTACGGCGAAAAGTTCTTACCATGTCACACATTAACGGTGATATAACTTCTACAACTTTGAAGTTGATGGACGAACATTTCTCGTATGAATCGATTTCTGATTCTTGGCTGATGATAAAAGGAAAATGTATTTCACGTGGAAAGATAAAAGCTGGCACGAAGTTACATGCTATTATTAAAGAGGAAATGCGAATAATAAAAATTTTCAAATTAAATTATTTCCCAGAGAAATATGAACATCCGTAGAAAAATTATGTTTAAACATGAGAGAAGCTCGATTTGTTGCCCATCAGTAACATCTTCTGCTAGTACAAGCGAACTCAGATTTAATTATGACAATGATGATGTCAATTGCCACAATTTAAATTTGAGCAGTTGGTTCTTTCGAAGTCGAAGATAATCGTTGGCAATTAGGAGAACTTGTGTAAATATTTAAATATAGCAAAAATAATCCAGCTTTCTGGAGAGAGTTCCAATTTCAAAACATTTACATCAAAATTCTTCTTCAAAAGCAATCCCTTTCTTTATCGCCAATTGGGGAGTTTTCTGTTGAAAATGTTACCAATATAAAGTGCGGTCACCAGAAGAGGTATATCAATTATGTGATTGAGACATGTGATAATGTCGTTTATGGTGTACATGATGTTTGTAGGATGTTGAAAAGTAGCCCATTACCTTGCTTTTGAACCATGACGCGAATAGAGCATTTTTTTTTAGCAATCCTTCTTTCTTACAATGTTGCTCTTTGTTCCTCAATGATCTGAATAGAAAATTCAACATCTTTTGCTTGAGCTTCTCAAATATACTTGATAAGATTTAAGACTGGCTGTGTAAAGTGTTAAGTTGTTTCCGACTAATATGTTATGATACAAGAATAAAGTGATTTGTGATCTTATAGGATATTATTACTTATCGCACGATTTAAAGGCGTATTCTTCTATGCATTAAATACTTGTTGCTTCATGCGAAATACAGATGATAATATATTCACACATCCAAATAGAAACTATTCTTGAAACTGTGTCTTCCATATGAATCTATTTCACAGATGTTTTATGGATGATATCGGGTTCCAAGTGATCACCATTCAAGAACATTTAATACGCTTTGTATGTAACCAATGTTTATGATAGCATTCCCCGTCGATTTGCAATCATTGAATATATTTACGTTTCCTCCTCAATTATTTCCTCCATTGCCGCTTGGTCAGTAATACATGAATAATTCTTTTCATGAACATTCTCATTTATTTCTTTGGTACGACGGGCTTCAGATTTGAATATTGGTGGTGGCATGGCACTGTGTTTGTGGTTGGGAATTCATGTTAAACTGTAGGTCTCGGTCTAACTAGCCTTAAGTGAAATGGTCATGCAGCGACAAACCAAACCTTCGTGGATGCAGCAATAAATGGTATGGGTAATGTATTAGTTATGGCATGGGTAAGGTATTAGTTGATATTCGATCTGTTTAGACTGTCGTTGAATAAACCTTCTGAATGCCAAATTTTTGGAATTGTACGTAGATTCTATAAAGATAGAGGGTCAGACATTTAATAATCGGACCATCTGTACTTGATCTGTATGTATTTAATGCACCAATGGACATTTATATCTATTCTTTCAGCAAAGGTTTTCCTCGAAGTCTTATTTGTATTCCGTATTTGTAAGTAAAGAATTGACTATTTTAAATATATTATTTCACTGTTAGGCGAAATATGCAAACTTACATATATTCGTACACTTTATTACCACAACTGCATATGAAGCATTCTAATTAAAGGGACGCTAATGATCATATTGCAGGTTTTTTTCAACACATTTCATTTAACTGGATATTTATTTAGTTAACAGCATACTCAAATTTCAAGATGATTTATTTCCTTTTGTAAGATATTGTAATTTTTGAGATCATGTCTTAATTTATGGAGAGCAGTGTATATATTCATACATTTATTACCTTATGCATGTTTTGTTACGGTCAAATTCGTTACTTTATATTCCTGTAATGTTTTTGTATAAAAATTGTTTTATTTTATTTGTTATAACCGTGCTTCCTCCTACAAACTTTCAAGAGCGTCTTTTATGTCGTTCAAGAAAATATTCCCTAGGGCTCAAAACTCTCACTAGAGGAAGTGCAACACAACCACGATCTATATTCAGCCCACGCTGGCGCATTAGATGGCCTACAGTCTTTCACCCGGAAAGGAAATATATTTCGCGCATCCTGCGCGTACCTGAGTATCGGATTTTCGGTTTAGACGTGGAATTCTGCCACTAATCTATAATTATAAGTCTTTAAATGTGTTAAATACTGAATGTCTCTAATTATATGTATGTAGTATTTGTGAATGTGTAAATCAAGCTGTAAATTCTACAAACTGTGTTCAAGTATTTCAATCTAACTGCACTCAGTTAATATATATATATATATATATATATATTTTATATATTGTTTCACAACCTGCACAATGTATTATTATGCAATTAATTTTTATTACATTTAGTTTACATTTTCATTCAGTTTTTGCAAACAAAAAAGGATATTTTATTGGAAGAAACTCTTACATCAATATAAAAATAATATTTCTAGAAGTAATTCTGATAGGCTCTTCTGAGAACATGAGATCAAAGGGTTATACATTATGATCAATACTAATCAGGAATAAAAAGGGTCAGACGCGACATCTGTTTTATTAATCAGTCTGCATTCAGTCTTGCGTGTATTCATTTGGGAATCGTTAAAACTACCAGTATATGATTTTATGTGTTAGAATATTAAAAATATGTCTGCTATGATGATTGGTATATTTGCTACTTAATTAAAATTATTTTGTTCAAACAGGTTTCATTTAATAAATGTAGAAATAGCGTCAATTTCCAAAATAGTTTTATAAAAAGGATTGAATAAAAAAATATGATTTAAAAATTATATGAGCGATTTTCAACACTATTTTAATGGAAATTCTTTAAAATATTTTATATACTAGTTCATTGACAACATTTTTTTATTTTGCAAAATTTCAAATTGTATTTATTTTTAAAATGTTATAAAAATAATTTCTTTTGTTTCAGTGTAAAAGTTAGAGTTTTAAGTAATTAAAATGATCTTAAGGTTCTGCCATATAAAAGGTTATTTTTTAAGAATTCTCTTGTTGTTGTGGTAAATCTTCAGTGGCCTGCAGTGCAAGATTGACAGCCCAATGAGTAGTCTACTCATAGAGGACTACTCATGGGGTCACGTGAGTCTACTCTGACTTATGACCGTGTTGCTAAAGAAGGAGGGAGATGCTTTCCCACTGGACTTTTATATGAATCTAACCCACAATTGCGTATCGTATTGGATAATACCCTGAAAATCCCCCACTATTTAGTCCGACTAATGAGGAAGATGCTAAGTATCATAAACACCACTCAGGCTCCTCGTGTTTTGAAACACTATCCACAACAAAGCTGCCAGCTGTTTGAACCTCAGCTATAAAGCTCACCAGCTGCGCACTGAGCCACGAATCAGGCGCTTTTCAAATCTAAAAATGATACATAAGAGTAAAGTATTTATCAAAAAGCATCGATTGCATAATAGAAAAATTGTTTTAGAAGAAATCAGCCGAACCCAATTTACTTTTCAACTGTTCTCGTTATTTTCAAACTTTAATGATAATAATAATACGTTACTTTTTTCAACTCAAAACGCTGTTTTCTAACGTGTTAACAGGAATACTTTGATATCCTCTCTTTGAAGGCAGTCGTTCAATTCTCCGAAAATTGGAAGTGTTGATTGAATTTGCTGAATTTATTTCTGTCGCCTCTCACTGGATGAGGAAGATTTCCGAATTCATTCGCCGGACTGAGAAGCAAATTAAATTCTCGCTCCACTTGAGTTTTGAGGGGAAGCATTCGTTATTTTTTTTGCATCGATGGATTTGATACAAAGAGTTTCTTACCGGAATATTTTGAGACAAACTAATCATCGATATAAGTGAATTATTTTTTCATACAAGTTTCACCCGTTTTATTTTCACTTTCGAATTCGGAGTTTAATAATTACTAAGTTGATAATGGAATAATTTGAAATAAAGGGATATCATAATTAAAAATTGAAAGACTTAATAATTTTGCGATATCTTTTCTTATAAATTAGAGGCCAACTACAATGTTGAATATCCATACAATTTAAATGGTGAAAAAGAAGATTATGTTAAAAAATGGGCTTTTGTTAACTTGATATGAAATAAAATAATATAAAATGTTTAGATAAGAAGATTTACAGAAATAAAAATCACTTTGTTAAACTTGAATTTACGATAGTTCAGGTCACGAAAATGAACTAAACAATAAAATGCAATTCTTATTTCCCTAATGGCAATTAGCTTTAACGGCAGGAGATAATTATTCATTCTAAAGGTGGAGATAGGGTGAGATAATAATTTATAAAAATAATATAAAGGTTGTTATTATAGTTCCTTAAACGTCTACACATTTTTAACTGTTTTCTAGATCTCTTTAGTGTTAGGGTGCTTACTTAGATATTTTGGTAATAGAAGGGAATCGATTATAGTTAAATAAGTAGAGCCTCAATTCCGGAGGAATTGGGAGAAAAACAATCGCACAGATCCAAAAAATGAAAGTTTAACTGATCAAAGATATAAATAAAAGTTAATAATATTTAATATGTTGTCATCTGTTTCGGTTCATATTTCATGGATCATATTTTGAGGTTAAGAAATTTATGAAATGTGTCATGTTATTTAGATTGGTTAATACAGTGTAAAAAGATTTGAAGGAAGTTATTTTTTTATTACTCATAATAGATTGGTAAAAAGAGGAATCTTTTGCCGATGAGAAGACTTTTTAAATTCTAAAAATGGCAAATAAAAGTAAAATATTTATCAAAACGGATCATATGTATGCTAAAAAAATTATTTTAGTAGAAATCAGTCGAATTTAATTTACTTTCCAACTGATCTCATTGTTTTCAAATTTAATGGTCATAATACGATACTTTTTTTCAACAAAAAGCAGCATTTTTTCTATCGTGTTAACAGAAATACTTTGATATCCTCTCTTTGAAGGCAGTCGTTCAATTCTCCGAAAATTGGACGTGTTTATTCAATTTGCTGAATTTATTTCTGCCGCCTCTCATTGGATTAGGAGTTCATTCGCTGGACTGAGAAGCAAATTAAATTCTCGCTCCACTTGAGTTTTGAGTCTGAGCATTCATTATTTTTTTGCATCGATGGATTTGATACAAAGGATCTTACACAGGGATATTTTGAGAAAAACTAATCATCGATATAGGCGAATTATTTTTTTTCATACAACAAGTTTCACCCGTTTTATTTTCACTTTCGAATTGTGAGTTTAGAAATAACTAAGTCGATAATGGAATGATTTGAAATATAGAGAACGTCATAATTAAAAACTCAAAGATTTAAGCATTCTGTGATGTTTTTTTTTTATTACTTACATGCTCTCAAGTTGAAGGTTCATACAATTTAAATGGTAAAAAAGGAGATTATGTTAGAAAATAAGCTTTTCTTAACTTAATAATTTGGTAAATAATTGATTTTCTAAATTTATATTTAAAGATAAATGTATACTTCGGAAACAGGAAAATATAAATAAAAGTAAAAAATTTGAATAAACATTATCTAACTGAAAATCATTTAAACATGGTCATTGTTCTTGTATATTTGCAATATCTGTTATAGAATTAAATTTTTCAAAATATATTCCTTTAATACGACTGGATAATAATTTATGTAATGATTATAAATCTTGTATATCCAGTGCTTTTAGTAAAAATTATAATTATGTTCTAATATAATATAAAAGCTTTAGATAGGAAGATTTAAAGAAATGAAAACTTATTAAATTTGCATTTACGATAGTTTTGTACTAAAATTCAGGTCACGAAAATGAAGTAAACAATAAAACGAAATTCTTATTTCCCTAATGGTAATTATCTTTGGTGACCGGAGATAATTACTCATTCTAAAGATCGGAGATAGGGTGAGATAATAATTTGTAAAAGTAAAATAAAGAGTGTTATTATACTTCCGTAACCATTTACATATTTTTAACTGGTAGCACTATTTAAGGCTAGGGTTCTTTAGATATTTTGGTAAAGGGGGTAGTTGATAGTTAAATAAATAGAGCTTCACTTCTAGAAGAATAGTGAAAGAAATAATATCACACATTAAAAAATTAAAAAATAAATAAATTTAAAAAAAAATGGAAGCTTAAGTGATCAAAGATATGAAGAAAAGTTAATATTATTTAATATGTTGTCATTTATACGGTTTAGACATCATAATTAAAAAAAAGATTTAATCATTATGTGATATTTTTTATTACTAATAGAACATGCTATCAAGTTGAAGATTCCTACAATTTAAATGGTAAAGAAGACGATTATGTTAGGAAATAAGCTTTTGTTAACTTGATTATTTGCTAAATAATCGAATTTCTAAATTTATATTTATGCTTCTAAAACAGGAAAAATATAAATATAAATACAAAAATTGAACGAACATTATGGAACTAAAATTCACCTAAGCATGCTCCTTCTTCTTTATATATCTCGAATATTTGTAATAAAATTAAATTTTTCAAATTATTTTTCTTTTACATGGCTGAATCCTTTCATACAGTTTTTGTTAAATTAATTATATACTAAATAACTGATTTTCTAATTTTATCTTTAAAATAAATTTATGCTGCGCAACAATAAAAATATAAATATAAATATCCATAAATAATTAAAAAATATGAATGAACATTATGGACGTAACATTCAACTAAGCATACTCATTCGTCTTTGTATATTTCCAATATTTATTATAAAATTAAATTTTTCTAAATGTATTCCTTTATACTGTTTTACTATACTAATAATTTGCTAAATAATTGATTTCCTAAATATATTTTTAAAAATATATTTATGTTTCACAATAGGAAAAATATAAATATAAGTACAACTTCAATAAATAATTAAAAAATATGAATGTATGTTATGGAAGTGAAATGCAACTACGAATGCTCATTTTTCTTTGTAAATTTCCAATATTTGTAACAAAATTAAATTTTTCAAAATATGTTTCTTTTATACGGTTGAATACTTTTATACGGTATTTGCTAATCTAATAATTTGCTAAATAATTAATTTTCTAAATTTACTTTTAAAAATAAATTTATATTTCAGAAACAGTGAAAAATATAAATACAAGTACAAAATCAATCAATAATTATAAACTATGAATGTACATTATTAACTCAAAGCATTATCATATTTTTGTATATTTCCGATATTTGCTATAAAATTAAATTTTTCAAAATATATTCCATTTATACGGATGAATAATAATTTATGTAATGATTATAAATCATGTATATCCAATGTTTTTAGTAAAAATTATAATAATTCTCTAATATAATTTAAAATGTTTATATAAGAAGGTTTAAAGAAATAAAAATAACTTTGTTAAATTTACGTCGACATCAGTTTCGTATGAAAATTCAGGTCATAAAAATGAAGTAAACAATAAAATGAAATTCTTATTTTCCTAATGGTAATTATCTTTAATAGCTGGAGATAATTACTCATTCTAAAGACCGGAGATAGGGTGAGATAATAATTTATAAAAGTAAAATAAAGATTGTTATCATACTGCCGTAACCGTCTACATATTTTTAACTCGTAGCACTATTTAGGGTTGGGTTCTCTAGATATTTTGGTAAAGGGGGTAGTTGATAATTAAATAAATAGAGCTTCACTTCCAGAAGAATGGTGAGAAAAATAATATCACATATCCAAAAAAAAATGGAAGTTTAAGTAATCAAAGTTATATAGAAAAATTAATATTATTTAATATATTGTCATCTGGAAGGGCTCATATTTCATGGATCCTATTTTAATTTCAAAAATTCGTGAAATGTGTCATGTTATTTAGATGTAATGGGCAATACAGTGTGAAAAGAATTGGAGGAATTTATTTCTTTATTACTCATATCAGATTGGTAAAAAAAGGAATTGTTTGCCGATGAGAAGACATTTTTAAATTCTAAAAATGACAAATAAGAGTAAAATATTTATCAAAAAGGTTCAGTTGTATGACAAAAAATGTTTTAGAAGAAATCAGTAGCATGTAATTTACTATCCAACTGACCTTGTTATTTTCAAACATTGATGATAATAATACGATTTTTTTTTTTTCAACTCGAAGCACTTTTTTTCATCTTGTTAACAGGAATACTTTGATATCCTCTCTTTCAAGGCAGTCGTTCAATTCTCCGAAAATTGGACGTGTTTATTCAATTTGCTGAATTTATTTCTGCCGCCTCTCATTGGATGAGGAAGATTTCCGAGTTCATTCGCTGGACTGAGAAGCAAATTAAATTCTCGCTCCACTTGAGTTTTGAATGGAAGCATTCGTTATTTTTTTGCATCGATGGATTTGATACAAAGGATCTTACACCGGGATATTTTGAGAAAAACTAATCATCGATGTAAGTGAGTTATTTTTTTTATGCAGCAAGTTTCAACCGTTTTATTTTCCTTTCGAATTACTAAGACGATAATGGAATGATTTGAAATAGACATCATAATTAAAAAGTGAAAGATTTAATCAATCTGTGATTGTATTCTTATTAATTAAAGGCTGCAATGTTGAAGATTCATACAATTTAAATGGCAAAGAAAAAGATTATATTCGAAAATAAGCTTTTTTAAATTTGATAATTTGCTAAATAATTAATTTTCTAAAATTATCTTTAAAATAAATTTATGTTTCGTAACTGGAAAAATATAAATATAAGTACAAAGTCAATAAATAATTAAAAAACTTCAATGAGCATATGGAAGTAAAATTCAATTAATTATTCTCATTCTTATTTGTATATTTCAAATATTTGTTATGAAATTAAATTTTTCAAAATACACTCATGTCCATAAATTGAGGTTAATTCAGAATCACACAGAAATTGAACTCTAAAATAAAAATTTCACCTGTAGAATTATCACACACATCTTAAAGAAGAATATGCAAATTACAGGAAACCACCAGATGGCGCGGATAGTACGTCACAATGACGAGAGTGTAAGAGAGAGGTATATAAGGAATGACGGCAAAGAAGTAAAATTGTTCACATGCGCTTTAAATGCCTTTCAGTGCAATAACCGCACAGTTCTGGCACAAAGAAAGCATTTGGATGATGTTTTACGTGGTAGAATTATCGGAGGACTGGAATGTGGACGTACCCAGCTGGAAGTATCCGAGGAACTTTTAATCACCCAGAGTGTCATCTCCAGGCTTCCAAGATGATGGTAATGTGAGTAGTTGTTACAGCACAGGTTACAACGCCGAATGAGGACCGGTATTTAGCAGTTACTGCCAAAAGAAACAGACGGATCACATCATCAGACCTGTCTCGACAGCTCTCTTCAGCTGCCGGTACGACAGTTTCAAGGCAGACCGTGTACAGACGCTTAGGGCACATTGATGTATATGCTCGTAGGCCTGTCAGATGTGTACCACTTACCGCAACTCACTGTAGCCTGCGATTAACCTGGAGTAGAGAGCATGCATTGTGGACACGGCAACAGTGGTCTGGTGTGATGTTTTCCGACGAGTCCAGGTTTAGTTTGCAGTCTGATTCTCGCCGGACTTTCATATGGAGAGCGCCAGGTATCCGTTACCACCAAGAGAACACCATTGAACGACACCGTTACGGTGGTGCAGGATGGCTCGTTTGGGGAGGAATTATTCTTGGTTCCAGAACTGACCTGCATGTTCAGAGTGTAACGATGACAGGCCGCATCTATCGGGATGTCATTCTGGAACAACATGTACGTTTGTTTCGGGGCGCCATGAGTGCTGAATTTCTGTTTATGGATGACAACGCCCGTCCTCATCGTGAAAACAATGTAGACGAATGAATTCAATTGGAGGATATCACCCGTATGGATTGGCCAGCATACTCACTGGACTTGAATCCAATAGAGCATGTGTGGGATATGCTTGGCCGACGAATTGCGGCCCGTCAACCCACTCCCACCGGTCAACCGGAATTTCGGAGGGCATGGCTTGATGAGTGGTATAATATTCCCTAAGATCAGATTGAACTTTCCGTAGTTGTGCAACCAACACTGAAATCCCGTTAATTCGGGAAGGCCAGTGGCACTCCTGCGGCGTCTAAGATCAGATTGATCAAAACTATTAACAATAGAATGGATTAAAGCCATTCATACTGTTTTTGTAAATAGGTTCTTTTTAAAAAAGCTCCCAGGGAGTAAAAATCGCAATTTTTATTAATTATGTCAAACATGTACAATCTTTTTTGCTCTTTACCTTTTGTTTAATAAATAGACTTTACAAATAAATCAAATTTGTTTTGCTTTTGTCTCTTTCTTTGCCCCTGAACTTCATTATCCTTAATTTATGGACAGGAGTGTATCTCCTTTTGTATGGCTGAATCCCTTTATACGGCTTTTACTAAACTGATAATTTACTAAATAATTGATTTTCTAAAAACATAAATAGATAAGTGCAAAATCAATCAATAATTAGAAAATATGAACGAACATTATTGAAGTAAAATTCAATTAAGCACTCTAATTTTTCTTTCTGTATTCCCAATATTTTTCATAAAATTAAATTTTTGGAAATATATTCCTTTAATACGCTTGAATAATAATTATGTAATGATTATAAATCATGCATATCTCCACTTTACTAAAAATTATCGAAAAATTCCAAGATAATATAAAATTTTAGATAGGAAGATTAAAAGAAGTAAAAATCACTTTGTTAAATTTATATTGACATGAGTTTTGTACGAAAATTCAGGTCACAAAAATGAACTAAACAATGAAATGAAATTCCTATTTACATAATGGTAATTATCTTTAACAGCCGGAGATAATCATTCATTCTAAAGGTGGAGATAGAGGGAGATAATAATTTATAAAAAGGATATAAAGGTTGTTATTGTATTTCCGTAACCTGCTACATATTTTTAACTGCTTTCTAGATCTCTTTAATGTTAGGGTGCTTAATTCCGGAGGAATTGTAAGAAAAACAATCGTAAAGATCCGAAAAAATGAAAGTTTAACTAATCAAAGATATAAAGAAAAGTTAATATTATTTGTTGCATCTGTATGGGTTCATATATCATGGATCATATTTTAAGTTTAAGAAATTCAAGAAATGTGTCATTTTATTTAGATGTAATGGGCAATTCAGTGTAAAAAGATTGGAAGGAAGTTATTTCGTTATTACTCATATTACATTGGTAAAAACGGGAAATGTTTGACAATGAGAAGACATTTTTAAATTCTAAAATGACAAATAAGAGTAAAATATTTATCAGCAATATTCAATAGGACAATAAAAAAAATTGTTTTAGAAGAAGTCAGTCGAATGTAATTTACTTTCCAACTGATCTCGTTATTTTCAAACTTTAATGATAATAATAGGTTACTTTTTTTTCAACTCAAAGCACAGTTTTCCATCGTGTTAACAGGAATACTTTGATATCCTCTCTTTGGAAGGCAGTCGTTAAATTCTCCGAAAATTGGAAGTGTTTATTCAGTTTACTGAATTTTTTTTCTGCCGCCTCTCATTGGATGAGGAAGATTTCCGAGTTCATTCGCTGGACTGAGAAGCAAATTAAATTCTCGCTCCACTTGAGTTTTGAGTGGAAGCATTCGTTATTTTTTTGCATCGGTGGATTTGATACAAAGGATCTTACACCGGGATATTTTGAGAAAAACTAATCATCGATCTAAGTGAATTTTTTTTTATACAACAAGTTTCACCCGTTTTATTTTCTCTTTCGAATTCGAGTTTAAAAATTAATAAGACGGTAATGGAATGATATGAAATAAATAGACATCACAAGTAAAAATGAAAATGTTTAAGCATTCTGTGATTTTGTTTTATTACTTACATGCTATCAAGGTGAAGACTCATACAATTTAAATGGTAAAGAAGAAGATTATATTCGAAAATATAACTTTTGTTAACTTCATAATATGCTAATAAATTTATTTTCTAAAAGTGTCTTTAAAAATAAATTTATATTTTGCAACTGGCAAAATATAAATATAAGTACAAAATCAATAAATAATTTGAAAATATGAATGAACAATATGGAAGTAAAATTCAATTACGCATTTTCATTCTTCTTTGTATATTTCCAATTTTTGTTATAATATTGAACATTTCAAAACATTTCCTTTTATACGACTTTTGCTAAACTAATAATTTGCTAAATATTTTTTTTGTTCTAATGCAGCAGGCAGCTTTTTTCTTGTTCTAATGCCAGGAGGTGCGTGTAGCTTGAAGATAAGCTACGGACGTGGATTAACAATACCTCCGCAACGTTCTACGATCCTGTTAGGACCGAGACCTGCGGTTTAAAGTGGATTTCGAACCACTACAAACAACCACGCACAGCAACAATCGCGCGCTTTGAAGACCATCTCTGCCGATGAGTTTTGAGGATTGGAAAAAAAGTTTGCATAATTGCAACAATTTCATGCAGTACAATTTAAATGGTAAAGAAGAAGGTTATGTTAGAAAACAAGCTTTTGTTAACTTGATAATATGATAAATAATTTATCTTCTAAAATATTCTTTAACAATAAATTTATATAAATATAAATATAAGTAAAAATCAATAAACAATTAGAAAATCTGATTGAACATTATGGACGTATATTTCAATTAAGCATGTTTATTCTTCTTTGCTTATTTCCAATATTTGTTGTAATATTAAATATTTCAAAATATTTCCTTTTATATTACTTTTGATAAACTAATAATTTGATAAATAATTGATTTCCTAAATTTATCTTAATAATGTATGCTTTGCAACAAGAAAAATATAATTATAAATATATAAATACAAAATCAAAAAATAATTTGAAAATATGAATGAACAAATTTATTTAATTCTTTTTTACTTCATTTCCAATTACATTAAAACAAAATTTACTCTGATCATTAATTTAATAATACTTTCATAGACATTACATTTCTTTTAATAGGTGATCATTTACCCATAATACTAAAAAAATAAATACAAATGATCATTTTTTATATTTAAATCAATAAATACCAAATTTAATTGTTATATCAACAAAAAAAAAAAAATAGCCTAAGTATCTAATTTCTTTAAACAAACATAAAGATGTAATAAAGATGTATATTCCTATATATACATATAGATATATATATATAATGCCGATATCTTAGAACGTTGTAAATATAGCTGATTCTAATGAAATTCTTATTTAAAATCAACCATAATAACATCCACATTACATAGAAAAACTTAAGATAACAAAGAATAGTACAATAATAATAATTACGAATACTATTAAAAATTATCTTAATGCGAAGAATAAACCTGGTTTGATGTTATCAAAAAATTAGTCTTCGACTTAAGAATTAATATTCTGCTCTTGTCAACAGTATTCTTTAATTAACTCGATTCGCTATTTTACTTGGCTTCTTTTTTTCCTCATTTACAAATCTTTTTCCCACTAAAGGCAAGTTCCACTAAGTAATAAAGAGGAAACCCAATTAAAAACTTCTGTACAATAGCCCGTAATCCGGGATTAACTGTAGGTATCTGCTTTTGCAGACATGATTGTTAATAGCAGTTACTGAATCCTTGTTAAAGGTTTTTTTCTTCGATTTCTTATCTTCTCTTCCATTACATTTACACAGCACCCTTATATTTATTTACCCCCTCCCCCCCGAAAAAACACCCAATGCTACTATACTGTCAACCCTATAATCATTCCATCGCCCTCTATGGACAGTTATCTCCTTGTGGTAAAAAGTGTCTTAAATCATTATAGTAGTTCAGGCGATATCGTTAAATTTACACATCAATATATATACAGCGGCCATATCATTATATCTAAACCGTCATATCATTATATCTAAAAGGGAACGGAAGAACTTTCAATTAAATACCGTCGGTAGATTTTTTAATCATGTCAGTATATTTCAGATAATCTTTTTCTATCGAGTTATTTCTAAAAAGATGAAGAGAAAAGTAAGAAAATGACGTTGTGTTGTATTTATATTTTAGAACCCAACACAATCTATAGAAGTATATTAATGTATATGTATATGATGTCATTATATATAAATATATACACTAAAGTGACAAAAGTCATGGGATAGCAATATGCAAATTTTCAGATGGCAGTAGCATCGCGTAGAACAGGTATAAATGCGCAGTGCTTTCATTTCTGTTCAAGTTATTCATGTGAAGAGGTTTTGACGTGATGATGACCGCACGATGGGAATTAACAGACTTTGAATGCGGAATGTTAGTTGGAGCTAGACGCATGGGTCATGCCATTTCGGAAATCGTTAGGGAATTCAGCATTCCCAGATCCACTGTGTCAAGAGTGTGTCGAGAGTATGAAATTTCAGGCATAACATCCCACCATGGACAGCGCAGTGGTCGACCGCCTGTACTTAACGACCGAGACCGGCGACGTCTGCAAAGAGTCGTAAATTCTAACAGACAAGCAACACTGCGTCAAATAGCCGCAGAAATCAATGTGGGACGTACAAGGGACTTGTCTGTTAGAACTGCGAGGAGAAATTTGGCTTTCTTGGGCTATTCCAGCAGAAGACCGACTCGAGTGCCTTTACTGACAGAACGACATCGCTTGCAGTGACTCCCGTGGGCACGTGAGCATATCGGTTGGTCCCTAGATGAATGGAAAACCGTGGCCTGGTCCGATGAGTCACGATTTCAGTTGGTAAGAGCTGATGGTAGGGTTCGAGTGTGGCGTAAACCCCACGAAGCCATGGACCCAAACTGTCAGCAAGGCACTGTTCAAGCTGGTGGTGGCTCCGTAATGGTGTGGGCTGTTTTTTCATGGCATGGACTTGGTCCTCTGGTGCGACTGGACCGAACATTGACTGGAAATGCTTATGTTCAGCTACTTGGAGATCACTTGCAGCCATTCATGGACTTCATGTACCCAAACAACGATGGGATTTTTATGGATGACAAGGCGCCATGTCACCGGGCCACAACTGTTCGCGATTGGTTTGAAGAACATTCTGGACAATTCCAACGAATGATCTGGCCATCTAGATCGCCCGACATGAATCTCATCGAGCATTTATGGGACATCATCGAGAGGTCTGTTCGTGCCCAAAATCCTGCACCATCAACGCTTTCACAATTATGGACGTCTATCGAGACAGCATGGCTCAATATTCCTGCAGAAGACTTCCAACGACTTGTTGAGTCCATGCCACGTCGAGTTGATGCACTTCGCTGGGCAAAAGGAGGGCCGACACGATATTAATAGGTATCCCATGACTTTTGTCACTTCAGTGTATATATATATATATATGTTTTTAAATTATAATTTAAATCAAGAATTTTATGAATTGTTCCGATCGGATTAAAATAAGTTTATATTTTGGATAAATTGTAAAATGTATACTTGTTATATTTTTTTGGTTTAATTCTTGTGATTCAATTTAAAATTTTAAAAAATGGATCTTTTATTTTAAGGTTTAAATTTTTAATTATAATACACAAAAATTATTCTCTTTCAATATTTAGTTCAATTAAATTTATGTTACATCTAGTGGTAGATATAGTGGAATAAACTCAATCGTTGTTTCCAACTCTTATTAGCTATTTTGCAGGATAATAATTTATAAATATTAATTGATACAATGACAAAATGTCTTTTAAAAATTTTTAATCATAACTGTACATTTAATGTTATTTACATGCGAAGAAGATGCAGGGAAGGATATCCCCAAATAAAAAACTTTTTCATTTCAATATATTTATTTTTTATTAAAATACAAACGAATCTCACGAAAGACTAATATAAATACTATAGAAGATTTGATTAAAAATCGCATGTACTAATAATTACAATCGCAATAAATTTCCTTTTAATATTTCACAAAAAAATATTACAATTCAACATTCACAATATTTTATTAGAATTTAATAAGCATAAATTAATTCAAATATTAGATTGAAAAAGCTTTGGTTTCACTTTTAATGTATGGTATATTGTTTACATACAAACAACTTCGTTTCCGGATATCATTCTCACTGGGGAATAAGTGATATTTTTGCTCATTCCTTACTTTTCTATCTACTTCTTACTTCTTCTTTCTATCTTCTTTACTTTTTTTTCTTTTAAATCTCCGCATTTAGTTCATATTTTAATTAAATATTTGCACTGCATTATGGTTGTTTGTACACTGTATTATGCATCTTAATTAAGTTGTTTCTTATTAATACGCTTTTATTAGTTTCACCTGTATGTTTGTGTTTTTTTAACTGACTCGTTGGGCTCGATTTTGCCCTACTTTAAACGAACAGATTTAATTTAAACGTTGTAGACTTAATAAGGACCGACGACAATAAAATATTTTGATAAGTTTATTAACTCATCATGATTAGGATCGCCAGGATTAGTGATTTTATTTCAACTTATAGAGCAATTTAACCCATGTAGAATGAAAGTACCTAAGACATCCAAACATTCGTGGGACAGTGGCACAACGGATAGCGAACCTGACTACGGCGTAGAAGATTCTCTGTTCGAATCCTGGCTGGCTCGACCTATTCGCGTTTAGTCTTTGTTTTACTCACAATTAAATTATTTTCAAAACACTAAAAAATAGCTTTTAGAGTTAATCAAACTAAAAATTAAAAAAATAATTGTTGACATAAGAATAAAATTACTGACGAGAAAATGAATGTCACTGTTCTAAAAGCTGGGGGTGCTCGATATCAATCTTTATAATTTTCACTAGTTTCATTCCAAAATACAGAGTTAGTTTTAAAATGTCATACAAAGCACCACACGCTTTTAGAACAGTGACATTCATTTTCTCGTCAGTAATTTTGTTCTTATGTTATCAATTATTTTTTTACTTTTTAGTTTGATTAACTCTAAAAGCGTGTTTTTTAGTGTTTTATTATATTCTTATTTTTGTAACTTACAAGTAACTTTTTTTTCTTATTTTTGTAACTTTCATATATAATCACTAATTTATTTAAACTTTTCTTAACTCTTACCCTATACCATTTCTGAATTACATTTTTCGAATATTACTTACAATTTAAAAAAAAAAGAAACTACAACAAGATAGTTGTTAAGATCATCAGCAATTGCTATTAAACACGCATGCAAATTTACTCTTATTATATATGGACAAACGCGACAACCGAAAAAGTTCTTAATTTTTAAATTTACATATATATAAAAAATTTTCGAGGTTAGTTATAATTTAGGTTTTCACAGGAAAGATTTACTTGTAAGCCGCGTTTCCTCTCTTTTTTAATTTAAATATTTATTAAAAATTTTTATTTTGATTTATTACGTATTTAATTTAGGATCCATGATTAATAATCTATTTTCAAATACTTACCAACTAGGAAATGAATTTGGCGATATTTATGCATTAAATAATTCATTTGCATAAACGCTTACACGAAGAACACATTAAAGTTTTTATTTTCTGCTGTATGGTTTGTTTCATCACTCTCTCATGTAATTCGACTTTTATTTCTTAATATTACACTGTCTGGTGTAAAGTGTATGTAAATGTGTTGGAAATTATGTTTCGCAAGCTTAATTATATTATGTGGAACATATTGCATTCTATATGTTGTAGAAAATATTATTACGGAATAGAATTTTTTGTAAATATTCATTTGAAGTATTCATTGTAATTATTCTGCCCGACTAGCAGTGGCAACGTGCCTTGTGGCAAGTCCCCAGTGGCAACGTGCCTTGCTGGGGAGCATTAGAGTTGACATCCAATCATCTGACGACTTTATTGTAGACACGGTTTCAAAAATGAGGAGTCTCGACGGCGTTTGTGACGTTCACCATCTTGTCTCGTGAGTCGGACTACCTGGTAGGAGTTTTTTGGGTTTTCTCCCATATGATACGCATATAAGAGTTATTCCCCCTAAGAAGTCCTTCCGGAAGGCACTGTCCTACTTCTTCAGCGATGCGGAGCCAAATCAGATTTCTACCAACGGGTACTTCATCACAACAGTAGTTGTCCACCATGTCCTCCTTCCTTGAGAACACGCCGGTTCATGGACTTGATCTAGATGTTACTGCCGACCAAGTAGGATAAGAAACAAAAAGCAATTGATACATTATTACACTTTGTTAGCTAAAATTACATTCATATTTCAGGATTTCTCTAGTGCCATAGTTTGCGTAGATAAGGTTATCAAATATTACTATATAATATGGTGGCGAACAAAGCAAGCATGAGCTTCTACTACATTCCTAAATACTACTACATAATTATTAACTCATAAATCATTCATCAATTTTAAACCTAGCGTTTAAGTGAATCAAATATACAGGGAATCAAATCAAAAATATATAACGAAAATAACCCATTTTCCAGAGCATTTTCATTTTAGAACTTGAAACTTTTATATATTTATTAGAAATTTGTTTTTGAATTAAAAATTAATGATTATTTAATAATTGCACAGATTACTAAGATAAAAAATATGACATTTTTTTTTCAATATTTCACAGTAAATCAAATTAAATATGTTACACTTTCGAAATAAAATGTCGCGAAATACTAAAACCTTTTAAGCATGGATTTAAATGTGCACTGACATTTTTAATCTTCTTTAAATTTAACTTGAAATACATTCCAAATAAAAGCTTATCTGAGCTACTGCTTTGCTTACTAAAATATGATTTTTGAGATCTGATTCATTGATTTATCGATCGATTATTGAGTTTTATTCATCTGACTTTTTGAAAAATAGCCAATGGATAAAAATCGACCAGTCTTTTATGTTAGGTGAAAAATATGGTGAA
Source organism: Caerostris darwini (assembly GCA_021605075.1). Lineage (NCBI taxonomy): Eukaryota > Metazoa > Arthropoda > Arachnida > Araneae > Araneidae > Caerostris > Caerostris darwini. Next base: position 37,846 of record BPLQ01005576.1, on the reverse strand, counting down.
TAATTGGATCGTAGTAATATTGAATCTTGGAGGGATATTGAAATAATAGATAAACGATATCGTAGTGTATAATGTTGCTTTCTTTCATAAATTCTAGCATTGTGTTGCAGTAAACAGATCTTAGAAAACATCTGAAGCTTGAAACGATTCATCACTTTAGTGATGCATTCGTTACAATTGAGTGTATTGATAATATGTTCTGAAAAAGGTATAGAATTCACTAATGCATGTCAACAAAACATATAGTAAGATATTATAATAGCGAATACAATAGTTAGTTCCAGATTCAAATGCAAACATCGATATTTATTCAAAATCAAGATGTTTTTAATAAGATGTTTTCTTGGCATTTGCTTGCAAATAACTACGCTTTAGCTATCCTTTCAGATATCTAAAGAATCATGAGATAAATTAAGGATAATGTGATAAAATTGTAGATTTTCTTCTCGTAATGACATAGTGCAAAGATATGACCAATTTTTATTCTATACCATTTGACATACAAGCTGATACAAAATAATTCCATCTGATAAACAGCTAGAGAATGAATCCTTTTACGCAAAATTCTAAATATTATTTTCCCTAAATTATTCAAATGATTTACGCAACCCGAACACACGCACGCACGCACACACACACACACACACACATATATATATATATATATGTGTGTTCGGTTTGCGTACATCAATTGAATAATATAATATATATATCAACCAACGCCAGTTAGTCAAACAACGCCACACATCAACAATTTTTACTATGGGGTCTGTGTCTCAATGCAAGACACTTTACACACATCATCACAATCTCTATTCAGTATACCTTCTTTCTTTAGTGACATCAGCGAACGCGACCAGGCATCAAACGAACATCAGATAATCAGTTGTTACCTGGCAGCCTGGTTATCAATGCAAAACACTTTACACACATCATGCTAATCTCTATTCAGTCTTCTTTCTTTCTTTAAATAGTGACATCAATGAATACCATTAACGGGTTCTAATTTAAAAATTCCGACGCATGTTATCATTGGGCCACAAGACCGGCTTATGCGCATAGGTGGTAAAGATATACATATATATATAAATCATATATATATAAATATATATATATGATTTATATATATATATAATTCCATGAGCACCGGGAATGTGAAATTGAAAATTGGTCTTACTTTTTGGCCACAGTAGTACATAGTTTTTGTTTTAAATAATGATTGCAACAAAATTTAACATTCATAATTTTAGTTTTCTCTTATGGCAAAAAATGAAAATATACCGACCTTTCTTTGGTGCAGCTAATGTTTCACTTAAAAGAACCAATGAGGTCTGTTGAGTCCAGGAGAACTGCATGCCTTACTGCAGAATTTTATTTTATTTTTTCCAGATGGTCAACAACTGAAAAATTGTCCTGGAGTTTATTTCTTGTTATTTCTAGAATCATAAATCTTTTCTTTCCTTGTAACGTTCATTTGAGTATGTTTTATTTTTAGAAGAGGGTCACAATCCTGCTCTGATAAATGATACAAACAAGAACAGCCTTTTTAAACTAAAAAAAGGAAAGAAAAAATCGAATCATTATATAACAAAACAAAGGAAAACACCTGTAAGAAATAATTATATAATTATGATGTAGAATTATGACGATTTTGATGATGAATTATGTTACAATATTTATCTTTTATATTTTCGGCATTTGCATTTTTAACATAAAAATAGGCCATCATTCAAAAATTCCAATAATCAGACCAGGATGTACAGTTTAAACTAGATTCCTAATAACTAACACACATCCACGCCGCAGCCTGAATTTGAACCTGAAACCTGTGGTACCAATGGCGAGAGCGCTGGCCAGTTGGAAATGTTTAATTAAATATTTCAATAGATAGAATGATAGAATATGTTTTCTTCTCTAGAATAAATATTCTAAAATTCATTTATTACTAGTGTCATGACAGTCAATAAATATTCAGTGAAATTCAGTTAACGAGACAAACATTATTTCATTATTCTTATTATTTCGAAGAAAAAATAAAGAAATTAAACAAACTCGTCTCGTAAACAGTTAAAATAATAGAATGAATTGTTTTAGATGTTTTATAACCCCTTTCCGAAACAGACGTGCACTTATCCGTCGACATCCTGCAGGTTTCTATGTAATTTAGGAGCCTTATCCTATCCAAACAATGTTTTTTCTTCTCTCGTCAGCAATAACTTGGCAGCATAAATTCTGTTCAACCTGTCATTTGCACAGCCAGTGTCTCAGAAAGAAAGCCAATGAAATGAATAATCGCCAAGCGTGGAGACGAAAGGCTTCACATGCTGTGGAGGGGACTACACGTCAAACTCACCGTAATAAAAGAATCCGGCAAAAGAAAAGGAAAATTCGGGATAAAGATTCCGGGAATAAAGTGGATGATATTGCGTGGCACACTGCTGTGATTGCTTGTTCTGTTTGCTTGAAGTCTTTGTTTTTCCCTTTCCCTGTTGTGTTATTTTTTCTGGTCGTTGTTTTCTTTTTTATATGATGTGCATAGTTGTTGATTTTTTTCCCTTTTTATATAGTATGATGAGTTACGACATCATAATAATATAGTGAAAGTTAATGCGTGTTAAGTGTGTTTTAAATTTTTTAAGTAATTTGCCTAAACAAAGGTTTAGGTAACTATAACTTTCAATATCACGGTATTTAAACATAGAAATTAGTGAAGATGTTATATATTTTTATGTAAAAACCTGTTATTGTTCATACTAAAAATGACATTAAAAGATAATGTGAATTGATGTATATCGAAGCCTAGTAATAAAAAAGAAGATATGTTTTCTCTTTTATTTATTATTTGGCTTTATGAAAGGTAACCGTGTTGTGGTTGTGACTAATACTGAGTGTCCTTCAAGGATGGACATCCCATGAGTAAACTACTCATGGAGAGATGGATGGTAAACGGGCATCTTCTGTTGTGATGGAGCACCCGTAGGTAGAAGTCTGACTTGGCTGCGTGATGCTCTTACAGCCATAGAGAACCTACGGCTTAAAGGGGATTCCGAAACACTACAAACGTCCATGGCAACGCTGGGAGTCAAACATGTGACAAATTTGCTACATTTAATAAAGGGCCAAAATTTTATTATTTACGCATTCAGTAAGTCAAACAAAACTGCAATTTCAATAATTTCATCCTTCTACCTTCATTTTACTACAAAAGTATATAATTCGTATATTTTGTTCTTTTATTCATTTGAGATAATCCATAACAAAGCATTTTTATTTTAGATTTAATGATCAACATTTCAAAGCAGTCCATTTTTGTCAAAAATGTGTCAGATGAATACTTGGAAAAAGCAAAATTACATTACAATGATGTAGAATCGTTCTAATAAACTTAAATATTTAAAAATAAAAATCCAATACTTGTACAATTATGAATATATACATAAATATTTAAAAATAAAAATCCAATACTTGTACAATTATGAATATATACAATTATGAACTTGTATATTTCAGTGTATACAATGTTAACTATGATAAAAAATGCATTCTACTCTAGAATAAATATCATCAAAGATAATGAATATTTGTATCATGATTGTTAATAAATATTTGGTGAAACTCTATAAACCAGACAAAATAATTTTTAGTTTTATTATTTCGCAGAAAAAATTAAAAAGCAAAAATAAATTCATCTCATAATCATCTAAAATGATAGATGAATTGTTTCAGATGTTTTATAACCTCCTTTCCAAACAGACATGCACTTATCCGTCAACATCCTATATGGTTTTATGTGATTGAGTGGCCTTATCCTACCCAAACAATGTTTTTTTTTCTTTCCTCGCCCATAACTTGGCAGCATAAATTCTGTTGAACCTGTCATTTGCACAGCCAGTGTCTTAGAAAGATTGCCACTGAAATGAATAATCGCCAAGCGTGGAGACGAAAGGCTTTACATGCTGTGGTGTGAACTACACGTCAAACTCACCTAATAAAAGAATCCCGCAAAAGAGTTTACTCATTCAGTTTTAAATATTGGAGAATACTTTTTAAATAACTCTTTAAATTTAATCTCCTACTAATTTCAAGTATGAAATTTGTTTTAGCAATACAGAATCCAGTAAATTAAGTATCCCGCGTGAAGCCAAAAAAAAAAATAATAATTCAAAAAATATTCCAGACGTTTTGAAGTCCTTTTTAGACAGGCTTATTTCGTCACCATCAACGTGAAGCAATGTATAATATGAATTTTACAATTGTAAGAATTATTTAAAAAATAACAACTTAAAAATCTGCTGTTTTATTTCAGAAAATTTTGAAATTCGTCGGTAAACTGAAGAAAATCTTTCAATTCTTCATATCCTTTAAAAATTTTCTCTTTAATTATGCAATTTATAAAAATAAAAAATATTATAAAAATATAAAATACTATCAACGAATATTGATCATTAGTTGGAAAAGACATTAATATTTTATACGCATTTACATACATATATATATACAAAAGGGTAAATACCAACAAAAAAATATTTTCGTCTGTTTCAGTCCATTAGATACTTCTAGAACCCATTTGTCGTTCGCAGTCCACGAAACATTGTTAAAATAATATTTGTTATGTCCATCAAAATAACATGGATTGGTACAATAGTAACGCATTTCCGTATGACTACAGTATTGTATGAAATATGTTATCACAGATGGGCCTCGCGGTTATGTTATTCTTTCTTATCACCATGAATTGACTTTGATGTAAGTCCACGTCTCGGCCTCACAGTGCCATGAAATATTTTTTCCATCGGAATGGCAACCGGAAAGGGGGCCCCAAGCCATGTATTGTTTCCATGGCAACTGGAAATCCTTCCCTGGGCTATTTTATTTGATGAGTTGCCCATAAAGTTAGCTTCTAATATGGAAACTGGTGGAAGAAAATATGGCAACTTCTGTGTTCTTTGGTATCGAAGAATCTACTTTTAATAAAAGAGGTATTTTCTTTTGGTATTAATTTCGTTTTTTTACTAGGCTTATGATGTTTTTATTGAATGCTTTTATTATAATGGTTTTATTGCTATAATGAAAATAGGATATGAATGATAAATGATTTATGGAATGCTTAAAAAATTATATATTTATATATGTGGATGGATTGTTTACATAGAATATTGTATAAATGAGATGTTAGAATTATATTGATCGATCGAGATCATTAAATGATTTTAAAGCAGTTATAATTCTATTAAAAAAATCCTTATATTATTTATGTTCAAGTTTTCTTTTGTTTATAATATTAATATACAATTTAAATACAACTCAAGTGTTGATGCCATAATATATCTAATATATATATATATATATATATATATAAATGCAAATAATTATTATGTTTTTTCATGTCACAAATAAAAAGAAATATTTCAGTTCATAGTTTTAAAATTTTCGGTATAAAACTGTCACTTCTCTTTTCCCAGAAGATAGTAGAATCTAAATATTATAGAAACATAATTTTAAATGTACAGTTAAAATGTTTAAATATATGAAATATTTTTTTTTTAAAATAGACATGAAATTATTATTATTTTATCATGAAATTATTAAAAAACACATCTCAAAAACTTTGAATTTTATGTTTACTATATCAATAGATAGAATGCAATCTATCAAAAACATATTTTTCATGAGTCCATTTGTAGTTGCAAAAATTGTTTGCACTGAAGCAATTACGAGTTTCACGAATGTTTCCGTACATAGTTATTTTCGATATAAAGTAAAAATGAAAAAGAAACAACTCATTTTACGCATTCACAAAATAAGGATTCATTAACTTTTCATTTGGATAAATGTATTAATGTATCAGAAATTCTTTAAAACAAATTCTCGAACTCTTGCATTCCTTTTAATTTTAGATTGCATAAAATATTTGCGTGACACTTTTAGTGGAGCATTCAATTTACCAAGAATTTACTGAAAACTGTTTAAAATGCCTTCACAGCTTTAAACTCAGTTAAGTCAGGACCATTATATGAATTTCTGGAAACGAATTTTATTTTTTTTTTCAAAAAGCAATGCAGTTTTTTTTTGTTTAAGCCGTCGTTTAAAATGCTGGTCAGGAGGAAAAATTCCGTCGTATAATCTTTTCATATTCTTTTCCCGAAATAACTGCTTCTCTTTTGTTTCCAAAGAATTTTTAAACGACTACTTCAATCCTGATTTATTTCTATTATTCTATTCTCAAGGATAAACCCTTCTTTAAAAAAATTCCGGAAGGGTGAAAAAAGTATTCTGAGCCATATTTCTTTGAAAGTGTTTGTTTTAGAAGATTACCTGGTTTTTTTTTTCCTACAAGTAAGTGAAATTTGCTAACAATTTCGATTTTTTGAATAGAGATTTTAAATAAGAACAAATTAATTTTGGGTGATGGGTAATTTTTTAAAGCTGATATATTTAAAAAAAATTTACTGGTTAAAAAATATTACTATAATATTATTATTTTCATTTTCATCATTATTTCTGTCATGATCTCTGCATTGCTTTAAAAAAAATATTCATAGTTTTAAACTGCAAAATATTTAAAATTAATTAAATATTTAATTAATTGGCGAATCGTACTTAATACTTTAAGTATTAATGACTTAAAGTATACTATAAGTATATTTTAATATACGTTTTATGAATTATCAATATTAGAAATTAAAGATTAATAATTTTTTCAATGCGAAAACCTAAACACTTTTAATCTACGAATTTTTTATTTTGTTTTGGTGAATATTTTGAATGAGCCATCACTTCTATACATTAATGTTGATACTATTATAATTTTCGAAGAAATTCTCCTTGAGGTCTTATATTTTGAAGCAGCAGCCGAATTCTCCTTGAGGTCTAATATTTTGAAGCAACCCCAGATTTTCACTAGATGTCTCATATTTTGAACCAGTACGGAATTCTCCTAGAGGTTTCCTAATTTTAAGATCTCCAGAATTCTCCTTATGGTCTTATATTTTAAAGCAGCCCGCGAATTCTTTTCGAGGTCTCATATATTGAAGCGACCCCAGATTTTCCTAAAAGTTTCATATTTTGAAGCAACCCCAGATTTTCCCTAGAGGTCTCATATTTTGAAGCAGTACTGGATTCTCCTAGAGGTTTCATAATTTTAAGCCACCCAGAATTCTCCTTAATGTCTTATATTTTGAAGCAGCCTCCGAATTCTCCTTGAGGTCTGATATTTTGAAGCGACCACAGATTTTCTTAGAAGTTTCATAGTTTGAAGCAACCCCAGATTTTTTCTAGAGGTGTCATATTTTGCAGCAGTCTCTGAACTCTCCCAAAAGTGTCATATTTTGAACCAGGCGATGATTTTAGGTCCTAAATCTCCCTTAGATGAACGATGTTGCACCCAAATCTCCATACCGATAAGATAAAAGAATATAAATCTATACATATTCCCTAGTTTAAAAATAGAATAATTCCAGTATTTCATTAGTCTAATGAAAAAATTTGTTTTCAAGGTTCATGGGATAAGATGACTTCTGAGGTAACAGGAAATTTCCACCGAGACCATAACTTGGGGTATAGGTACAAGTTTATAGGACTCAGACAGATTTGCTTCAAGAGGACACCTGAGATCTTTTTTTATCAACATATGGTCATCAATGGCGTAAAAATGGAAACAGCTCTATTCTCCACTCCGCCCTATAATGAGCTCTAGTTTGACACCACTGAAACTAGAAATGGAGTTTATATGGAGGTAGTGACATTTGTGCTACGAGGCGTCAGGTGCAGAACCATCCCTCAAGTAATTGATTTTTTCTAGTTTTCTGTGTTTTATTCCAACAGAAGCTCGAATTTTGCTGTACATGCGAAAAATAAGGTTGTCTGCTCTTTCAGTAATGACCCTTGCTTGCTGGTCTTTTTGAGAGATCAGGTTTTCGTAACCACTATTGACAACAATCATGCACTGTAGTTACAATAGATATTGATCGCAAAAAGAGAATCGGTCTTTCCATTGTCTAATTAAACGACCTCGTTTAAACAACGTAAGTTCTGGATCCTGCCTTTTTTATATTATAGTATAATTGCTTTTTATTAGTAGTAATGATACTGATAGTATTTTATTATTATTATTAAAAAAGATGAGGAGTAAGTGATTTTTAAATATGAGGTACTCTTCTTTCCTTGCTAGTGCTCTGGTCTTTGATAATAAGTGCTCCATGTTAAAATAATGGCAGTGGCATGGATGTTTGTTAGTGATTGGGAATGCGCTTTAAGCAATAGGTCCCGGTATAGTTAGCCAAAGTGTGTAAAAAAGGACGGAACAAATACAAAGCTAAACCGTCTTTTTCCCAGACAATCTGATACAAAACAATTTCATCAGATAAAACAGCTAAAGCATCAATCGTTTTGCACAGATTTCTAAATTTTATTTTCCCAAATTATCCAAACGATATACGCAAATCAAACATATATTTATAAAATAAAATTGTCCACCAATCAAAAGGCTCACAAACATTTTCAGACTGTTTTTGAAGTTATATTTGTTTTAAAGAAATTTTACTCGTTTCTAATAACAAACTACGGTGAACATTTACAGATGCATGCGAAAATTTTATTATCTTCGCTTCAGGAAATAGAAATAATCTTTGAAACGTTCAGTTCAGCAGCGTTCATCTTATTTATCAACATACGGTCATCAATGGCATCAAGACAGAAACAGCTCTCTACTCCACTCTGCCCTCCTATGAACTCTAGTTTGACACCACTGAAACTGTAAATGGAGTTTATAGAGCTACTGACATTTGTGCTGCAGGGCGTCAGGTGCAGAACCGTCCCTCAAGAAATTGATTTTTTTTTTATAGTTTTCTTTGTTTTATTCCTACAGAAGATCGAATTTTTGCTGTAGATGGGAAAAATACGGTAGTTTTCTCTTTCAGTAATGACCCTTGCTTGATAGGTCTCTGGTCTTTTTGAGAGATTACTTTTTCATAATCACTATTGAGAACAATACACAGTAAATATAGTAGATATTAGTTGTAGAAAGAAAATCTACCTTTATATGGTCTTATTAAAGGACCTCGTTCAAAAAATGTAACGTAAATTCTGGATACTGCTTTTTATATATATATAGTTATATTTATAGGTTTATATTAGTAATAATAGTACCAATAGTATTTTATTATTATTATTATTAAAAAATGATGAGGAATAAGTCATGTTTAAAGATGAGTTACTCTTCTTCCCTTGCGACCTGATGGCAACTTCGCTAGAGCTCTGCCTTTTGGTACTACATGATCTATGTTTGAATCCTGGTTGTGGCATGTATGTTTGCTATAAGTTCTGAATGAAAGTTAAGCTGTAGGTCCCGGTCTAGTTAGCCAAAGTGTGTACAAAATGACGAGCCAAATACAAGACTAAGCCTTCTTCTTCCCAGACAGTCTGATACAAAACAATTCCATCAGATAAATCAGCTAAATCATGAATCGTTTTACAAAAAATTCTAAATTTTATTCTTCAAAATTATTCAAATGATATACGCAAATCGAACATATGTTTATAAAATAAAGTCTTCTGCCAATCAAAAATCTCACAAACATTTTCAGACTGTTTTTAGAATTAGATTTGTTTTAAAGAATTCCAACTCGTTTCGTCTACACAAACAAAACCAATAAAATACGGCGAATATTAAGTGATGCATGCGACAATTTTATTACCTTCGCTTGAGGAAATATAAATAATTTTTGAAACGTTCAGTTCAGCGTTCAAATAAACACATATCGAAAGCGAACTGCATTGATAAACTCATTTCCTATATTCTGTCACTCAGAACGTATCATAAAGACCAAATAATGTTCCGATTCGATACAGAATTTAAAATCTTTCACCTTCCTTTTTAGAAAGAGGATCTTAGAAGAGAGAAAAAAAAATATCATCACCTCGGAAAATCTCTTTAAAAAAGTCTGTTGGATCGTGATAAGAAAACACATAGGTATGTCTGTAGGGCATGAAAATATTATACCGAACCATTGGCGCATTTCTCTGCAGAATCAATATCAGCAACAGACATTTGGAATAGAAAAACTAATCTTTCCATCCGAGAATGATTTAAAGTAAGTGTTCTTTCTAAGAATATTGTTATGTTTCTATTTCTTTTCCCCTTCCACTCGTTCGTGGAAATGTTCCGCAGGTTATAGAGAAAAGGAATTTTGTTGCAAGGCTTAACTTTGATGGTATAACTCGTATAAGGATAATATGAAATAATGAAAAGAAAGGGATGGAATGATAATGAATAAAGTTGAGAATAACAACTACATTCAGTAATGAAAAAGCCACAGGCTATGAAAGTTTGATATTTCTATATCTTATTTATTTCGCCTTAATTGTTAAGGGGATTCATGCAGTATAGCATTGTAAATAATTCTTTAAAAGTAATTTAACAGAGCTTCAACTAATGCAATTAATTAAACGCTTATAAAATATGAAATATTTTTTTTATAATTATTTGCAAAAAAAAAAATATTACATTTAATTTTTATCATAGACAAATTATAGACAAATAATTCCTGTATTACTCTTAATTTAGTATTCGATATTCGATTACCATCATAGAGGAGAAAACTTAGCCGTTCCATTCAAAAAAAATATTCTCCAACAGAAAGAAATTGATAAACTTGAATCACGAAGCTGAAGGAAATTGTCTTCGTTTCAGAGCTTTGTCACGTGTGGCAAAAAAAAAATTAACAGTTTCTTAACATCTTGCACATCAAAGGTGACGAAGCTTAAAGCTATGAAGTTGATGGACGAACGTTTCTCCTACAAATCGATTTATGGATCTTGATAAATGTTAAAGGGCCAATATGTTCCAGATGGGGAGTTACAAGTTAGGACAAAGTTACATCATCTTATTGACGACGAAATACAAATATTTATGAAATTAACTTAATTCCCAGAAAAATAATAATATCCATAAAACATAAATGAAAGAAATGAAAACTCATCACACTAAGATTGGTCTGGTTTGTCGCTCTGCAGTCATCTTGTGCACACGAGGGCTAAACAGACCAGGACCTACAGTTTAAAGTGGATTCCAAACATTTAACAAATACCCATACTCTCGCCAAGATTCGAACCTGGAGCCCTGGAGCCAGATAGATAGCCAAATGGCCATCATGCCGCCATCAGACTAAGAATAAATTTACAAAAGTTATTTAAATATGTGGAGTAATGCGCATGAATATAAAATAATTACGAAAAATTACTAGAAAAATCATCTCACCAATTCCAGTTAAAGAATTATTCTCCAATACAGAAAAAAAAGAGATAATTTTCAATCACGACATGTGGGAATTTGTCTTCCTGACAGAGTTTCGTCACATATGACGAAAAAAAAAAAAAAAGATTAATTATTTCTTACCATCTTATATCAGAGATGACGTAGCTCCTATAACTATGAAGTTGATGGACGAAAATTCCTCGTACCAATCGCTTAATGGTCTCAGCAAATGATGAAAGGAAAATATGGTCCATATTATTAGATAAAAGGTAGAACATTGTTACATTTATCTAACAAAGCAATTTTTACCAGAGTAATACGAACTGCAACACTTAATTACTAGGAATAAATTTACAAAAGGAGCGTTTAAATTATGGATATAAAAAAATTTACAAACTTATTTAAAAAAAATATCATATATTTCAGTCAAACATATATCCTACAACACAGAAAAGAAAATGATAACTTTGAATTGCGAAGTGAAAGGAAATTTTCTTCCTGTCAGAGTTTGTCACGTGCGGCGAAAAGTTCTTACCATCTTACACATTGAAGGTGATATAACTTCTATAACTTTGAATTTAATGGACGAACAATTCTGATAGGAATCGATTAATGGTTCTTGGCAGATGATGAAAGTGAAATGAGATGCAAAGATTAAAGCTGGAACAAAGTTACAGATTACTATTAAAGAGGAAATGATGAAAAAATAAAAAAAAAACTTTAAATTAAATATTTGCCTGAGTAATATGAACATTCGAAATGAAATAATATTTAAACATGAAAGAAGTTTGACTTGTACCCCATCAGTAACGTCTGCTGCTAGTGCAGGTCAATTCAAATTTAAAAATGGCAATCATGACGTTCATTACAGTATTGTATTTTTAAAACGAGTAGAATCGTTGGCGATTAGAAGAATTTATGTAAGCATTTTTTAACCGGTAGTCCGACTCACGAGGCACGATGATGAATATCACAAACGCATCGTGTTTCCTCTTTTTTTGAAACAGTGTCTGCAACAAAGTCGCCATTATATTGAACCTCAGCCTTAACGCTGACCAGCGGCGTACGTCTATACTGAGCTCCGAGTCGGGCATTTTTTAAATTAAAATGATGAATAAGAGTAAAATATTTATAAAAAAGCATCCACTGAATAATAAAAAACCCTTTGTTTTATAAGAAATCAGTCGAATGTAATTTACTTACCAACTGATCTCGTTATTTTCAAACTTTAATGATTATAATTCCTTACTTTTTTTCCAACTCAAAGCACTGTTTTCTATCGTGTTAACAGGAATACTTTGATATCCTCTCTTTGAAGGCAGTCGTTCAATTCTCCGAAAATTGGAAGTGTTTATTCAATTTGCTGAGTTTATTTCTGCCGCCTCTCATTGGATTGGGAAGATTTCCGAGTTCATTCGCTGGACTGAGAAGCAAATTAAATTCTCGCTCCGCTTGAGTTTTGAGGGGAAGCATGTTTTATTTTTTTGCTTCGATGGATTTGATGCAAAGGATCTTACACCGGGACATTTTGAGAAAAACTAATCATCGATATAAGTGAATTATTTTTTTCATACAACAAGTTTCACCCATTTTATTTGCTCTTTCGAATTCGGAGTTTAAAAACTACTAAGTCGTTAATGGGATGATTTGAAATAAAGAGACGTCATAATTAAAAATTCAAAGATTTAGGCATTCTGAGATTTATTTCTTATAAATTAGAGGCTAATATTTGAAGATTCATACAATTTAAATGGTAAAGAAAAAGATTATGTTAGAAAATAAGCTTTTGTCAACATAAAAATTTGGTAAATAATTGATTTTCTGAATGTGTCCTTTAAAATAATTTTAAATTTATTTCGAAAACAGGAAAAATATAAATATAAGTAAGAAATTTGAATGAACATTATCTAAAATTTATTTAAGCATGCTCATTCTTCCTGTATATTTCCAATATTTTTATTATATTAAATATTTCAGAATATATTCCCATAATAGGACTGAATAATAATTTATGTAAAATTATAAATCATGTACATCCAATAATACTTTTAGTTAAAATTGTAATAAAATTCCAAGATAATATAAAATGCTTAGATAAGAGTATTTAAAGAAACAAAAATCACGTTGTTAAATTTACATTTACGATAGTTTCGCAGGAAAATTCAGGTCACAAAAATGAACAAAATAATAAAATGAAATTCTTATTTCCCTAATGGTAATTATCTTTGATGGCCGGAGATATTTATTCATTCTAAAAGCGGTGTTAGGGTGAGATAACAATTTGTAAACGTAAAATAAAGATTGTTATTATACTTCCGTAAACATCTACATATTTTTAACTGGTAGCACTATTTAGTGCTAGCATTCTTTAGATATTTTGGTAAAGGGGGTAGTTGATAGTTAAATAAATAGAGCTTCACTTCCAGAAGAATAGTGAGAAAAATAATATCACACATCCAAAAAAGTGATTTAATTTTAAGTGATCAAAGATATAAAGAAAAGTTAATATTTTTTAATATGCTATTATATATGACGTTCTATAAATTATGGATCATATTTTGTGTTTGAGAAATTCACGAATAAATAATTTTATTTAAAAAAAATAATTTTATTAAAAAAAAATAATTTTGAAAATCATAAATAAGAGTAAAATATTTATCAAAAAAGGTCGAGTGTAAAATAAAAATAAAAAACTTTGTAATTTACTTTCCGACTGATCTCGTTATTTTCAAACTTTAATGATAATAAGACGTTACTTTTTTTCCAACTTAAAGCACTGTTTTATATCGTGTTAACAGGAATACTTTGATATCCTCTCGTGGAAGGCAGTCGTTCAATTCTCTGAAAATTAGAAGTGTTTATTCAATTTGCTGAATTTATTTCTGAAGTCTCTCATTCAATGAGGAAAATACCCGAGTTCATTCGCCGGACTGAGAAGCAAATTAAATTCTCGCTCCACTTGAGTTTTGAGTGGGAGCATTCATTATTTCTTTGCTTCGATGGATTTGATACAAAGGAGATATTTTGAGAAAAACTAATCATCAATATAAGTGAATTATTTTTTTTATACAGCAAGTTTCACCCGTTTTATTTTCACTTTCGAATTCAGAGTTTAAAAATTACTAAGTCGATAATGGAATGATTTTGAATGAAGAGACATCATAATTAAAATTTCAAAGATTTAAGCATTCAGTGATTTTTTTTTTATTTCTTACATGCTATCAAGTTGAAGATTCATACAATTTAAATGGTAAACAAGAAAATTATGTTAAAAAATAAGTTTCTGTTAAGTTAATAATTTGGTAAATAATTTATTTTCTAAATTTATCTTTAAAAATAAGTTATGCATCTGGAAAAATGTAAAGATAATAAGAAAAATAACTGTAAAAATATAAATATGTGTACAAAATCAATAAATAATTAGAAAATATGAAAGGACATATTTATTCATTTCTTTTTGGCTTCATTTCCAATTACATAAAAACAGAACTTACTAATATTTAGAGAGTTATTAATTTACTAATATCTTCTTAAAATTAAATAGTTCGGTTAATAGGTTAGTAGGTAATCATTTACCCACAATACTCAAAAACAAGAAATTTTCATTTTGTTTTTTAAATCAATAAATAATAAATTTAATTGCCATACCATCAAAATAAATTATACAGAGTCTGAACTATATATATATAATACCTACGTCTTAAAACATTGTAAATAAAGGTATTGTAAATATGGTGGATTTAAATGGAAGTTCTTCCTTAAAATCAACTATAATGACATCCCCATTACATAGAAAAAAAATTAAGACAACAAATGATAATCTAATATTAATAATTACGAATAATATTAAAAATTATCTTAATGCGAAGAATAAACCTGGTTTGATGTTATCAAAAAATTAGTATTCGACTTAGGTATTAATCTTCTACTTTTGTCAACAGTATTCTTTAATTAACTCGATTCCTTATTTTGTAGTCGGTTTCTTTTTTCACCATTTACAAATCTCCCTCCCACTAAAGTTACGTTCCACTAAATAAGAAAGTGGATACCCAATTAAAAACTTCTGCACAATAGCCCGTAATCCTGGATTAACTGTAGGTATCAGCTTCTGCAGGCAGTATTGTTAATAGCAGCCTCTGAATCTTTGTAAGTGTTTTTTCTACGATTTCTTATCTTGTCTTCCATTGCATTTACAAATCACCCTTATATTTATTAAACAGCCCCCTACTCCCGCCCAAAAGGACCACCCGAAACCACTATACCGCCAACCCCATAATCAATCCATCGCTCTGTAAGGGCATGTATCACCATCTTTTGAAAAAAAGTGTCTTAAATGAGTATGGTTCACGAGATATCATTAAATTTTCACATCATTATATCTGAAACGTCATATCATTATATTTACAAGGGAGCGTGAGAACATTTAACTGAATACTACCGGTAGATATTTTAATCACGCCTGGTTGGTATATTTTATATATTCTTTTTATATATAGTGATTTCTAAGATGAAGAAAAGGAGGACATTATTTTAGGGATGGATATTTTATTCTGAATTTTCAATTTTTAAATATAGGTTTGAAAATATTGTATTCCATTTGTATTTCCATTGTACTTCCCATTGTAAGACTTTAATAATGTAGCTCAATAAAATTTATATTACATCTAATGGTAGCATGTGCAGTGACATAAACTCAATTGTTGTTTACAAATGATTTCAGCTGCTTTTGCTACTGCTTTGCTTACTAAAATATGATTTTTGAGATCTGATTCATTGATTTATCGATCGATTATTGAGTTTTATTCATCTGACTTTTTGAAAAATAGTCAATGGATAAAAATCGACCGGTCTTTTATGATAGGTGAAAAATATGGTGAATAATTGGATCGTAGTAATAGTGAATCTTGCAGGATATTGGAGTAATAGATAAACGATATCCTAGTGAATACTGTTGCTTTCTTTCATGCACTCTAGCATTGTGGTGCTGTAAGCAGATCTTTGGGAGCCTTTTGAGCTTGCAAAGATTCAACACTTTAGTGATGCATTCGTGGTTATTGAGTGTATCGATAATATGTTCTGAAAAAGTTACGGAATTCACTAACGCATCTTAACAAAACATCAAGTAAGATATAATAGCGAATACAATAGTTAGTTCCAGGTTCAAATGCAAACATCGATATTTATTCAAAATCAAGATGTTTTTGAAAAGATGTTTTCTTGGCATTTGCTTGCAAATTGTGATGCTTTATCTATCTGCAAGGATAGCTAAAGCATCATGAGATAAAATTAAAGATAATGAGATAAAGTTGTAGATTTTATTCTCATAATGAGATACTGACAAAGAGATCACTAATTTTTTATATTTTTTTCACTAATTTTCAATGATTGTTTAATATATATACACTCAAGAGCTAAAACATTATGACCACCCCTACATTTTGCAATGAACTCGTCCGGATGACGTGGAAGGCACGTGATCAGGTGGAAGTGGTATTTAACTGGTATTAAGTGGTGGTATTAATCCATGCCAAGGCGGGTTGAAGTTGTGTTGCGCGCCAAAGGTGGGCCAACTCGTTATTGACAGGTGGTCATAATGTTTTGGCTCTTGAGTGTATATGTAAATATGTATAATCATATATAGCTTTTGTATTATAAATAATCAGTGCAATAATATTTAATATTCAAAATTTTAATTTTCGCTTATGGCAAAAAAATGTAAACATGCCAAACTTTCTTTGGGGAAGTTTTTTTTATTCTTAACAATGAGGTCTGTTGAGTCCAAGCGAAATACAAGCTTTGCTGTAGAGAGGAATTTTATTTTATCCAGATGGTCAACAATTGAAAAATGGTCCAGGAGATTATCTCTTGTTATTTGTAGAATCATAAATCTTTCTTTCCCTGTAACGTTCATTTGAGTATGTTTTATTTTTAGAACAGGGTCGCAATCCTGCTCTGATAAATGATACAAACAAGAACAGCCTTTCCTTAAACTAAAAAAAAAAAAAAAAAAAAAAGGAAAGAAAAAAATCGAATCAGTATATAAAACAACAGAGAAAAATACCTGTAAAAATAATTATATAATTTTGATGTAGAAAGGGAATTATGTTATAATAATTACCTTTTATATTTTCAGCATTTGCATTTTTAACATAAAAATAGGCCATCATTCAAAAACTCCTATAATCAGACCAGCCCGTACAATTTAACCAAGATTCCTAATAACTAACACACATCCATGCCACCGCTAAATTCGAACCTGAAACTTAAGCACCAATGGCGACAGAGCTAGCCAATTGGCCATCATGGCGATGTACACCTGTAAACCACTTTGCTTAATTAAATATTTCAATATATAGAATGATAGAATGTGTTTTCTACTCACGAATAAATATCATCAAAGACAATGAATACTAGTGTCATGATTATTAATAAATATTTGGTGAAAATGAATTAACGAGACAAAAATTATTTCATTACTTTTATTATTTCGAAGAAAAAACAAATAAACTAAACAAACTCATCTGATAAACAGCTGAAATAACAAAATAATTGCTTCAGATGTTTCATAACTTCCTTGCCAAACTGACATGCACTTATCCGTCAACATACTGCATGTTTTTTATGAGATTTAGTATCCTTATTCTACCCAAACAATGTTTTGTTTCCTTAAAACTAAATTACATTACTATAATATAAACTAATATTGAATCGCTGTAATAAAAATAAATATTTAAAATAATCGAATATCTGTACACCTATAAACATCTATGTTTAACTGAATATTTCAATATATATATATATAATGTTAACTTTGATAGAATGTGCGTTCTACTCTAAAAAATATCATCAAAGACAATTAATACTTGCGATAAAACTAAAGACATTAAACAAATCCCTCTCATAAACAGCTAAAATAATAGAAGGAATTGTTTCAGATGTTTTATAACCTCCTTTCCAATATGTGCACTTATCCGTCAACATCCTGCATGTTTTCTTATGTGATTTATTTGCCTTATCCTACCCAAACAATGTTTTTTATTTCTTTCCTCGGCAATAACTTGGCAGCATAAATTCCGTTTAACCTGTCATTTGCACAGCCAGTGTCTTAGAAAGAAAGCCAATGGAATGAATAATCGCCAAGCGTGGAGACGAAAGGCTTTACATACAGTGGTGGGGACTACACGTCAAACTCACCCTAATAAAAGAATCCCGCAAAAGAAAAGGAAAAAAACGGATAAGGATTCCGGGAATAAAGTGGATGATATTGCGTGGCACACTGCTGTGATTGCTTGTTCTGTTGGCTTGAAGCCTTTGTTTTTTCCTTTCCCGTGCTGTGTTATTTTTTTTTTTTTTTTTTGGTCGTTGTTTTCTTTTTTATATCATGTGCATAGTTTTTGATTTTTTTTTCCCCTTTTATAAAGTGTGATGAAATAAGACAACATAAGTTAGTGAAAGTTAATACGTGTTAAGTTTGTTTTACATTTTTTAAGTAATTTGCCCAAACAAAGGTTTATATCAATATAACTTTCAATAACACGGTTTTTAAACATAAAAATTAATGAACAAGACATATATTTTTATGTAAAAACCGATTATTGTTCATACTAAAAGTATTATTAAAAGATGTTGTGAATGGATGTATACAGAAACATAGTTATAAAAAGGAAGATATGTTTTCTCTCTTTTTTATTTATTTGTACCTATGAAAGGTAAATGTGTTGTTGTTGTGACTAATCCTCTGTGTCCTGCAGTGTGGGACGGACATCCCATGAGTAAACTGGATGATTTGAAAGGGGGCAGCTTCTTTTGTTATGGAGGCCACGTGGGTATAAGTCTGACTTGATTCAGAGACGCTCTTACAGTTATATGAGACCGGAACCAACAGCTTAACGTAGATTCAGAACCACTATAAACATCCACGGCGCTGCTTGATCTCGAACCTGAAACATGTGGCAATTTCACTACATTTAACAAAAGACCAAAATTTTATTATTTCCGCTTTCAGTTTATTATTATTCGCTTTATTTTATTATTTCCGAGCAAAACTGCAATTTCAATAATTTCATCGTTGCATCTTCATTTTACTTCAAAAATATATAATTCGTACATTTCGTCCCTTTATACATTTCAGCTAACCAATAACAAAGCATTTTTGTTTTAGGTTTGATGATCAGCATTTCAAAGCAGTCCATTTTAGTCAAAAAAAGTGTCCGTTTGACGAAATGTGTCAGATGAATACTTGAAAAAACATTATATTACAATAATGTAGAATCATTGTAATAAAATTAAATATTTAAAAATAAAAATCCAATATTTGTACACTTATCAACCTCTCTGTTTAACTAAATAGTTCAGCGTATAAAATGTTATTTATGATAAAATGGGCTTTCTACTCTAGAATAAATATTATCAAAGATAATGAATATTTGTATCATGATTGTTAATATATATTTGCTGAAACTCCATTAACAAGACAAAAGTATTTTATTAGCTATATTATTTTTGAAGAAAAAATTAATAAACTAAACTAATTCATCTCATAAACAGCTAAAATAATAGAAGGAATTGTTTCAGATGTTTTATAACCTCCTTTCCAAACAGACGTGCACTTATCCGTCAACATCCTGCATGTTCTTATGTGATTTAGTGGCCTTATCCTACCCAAACAATGTTTTTTTCTTTCCTCGCCAATAACTAGGCAGCATAAATTCCGTTTAACCTGTCATTTGCACAGCCAGTGTCTTAGAAAGAAAGCCAATGGAATGAATAATCGCCAAGCGTGGAGACGAAAGGCTTTACATGCTGTGGTGGGAACTACAATGATAAAACTCACCGTCAAACTCACCATGATAAAAGAATCCCGCAAAAGAAAAGGAAAATTCGGGATAAGGATTCCGGGAATAAAGTGGATGATACTGCATGGCACACTGATGTGATTGCTTGTTCTCCTGGCTTGGAGTCTTGGTTTTTTCCTTTCCGTGTTGTGTTATTTTTTTCGGTTGTTGCTTTCTCTTTTATATGATGGGCTTAGTTGTTGATTTTTTTTGTCATTTTATAAAGTATGATGAGTTAAGACATCATAATAATATAGTGAAAGCTAATGCGTGTTAAGTTTATTTTACATTTTTTAAGTAATTTGGTCAAACAAAGGTTTAGATAAATATATGTTTCAATAACACGGTTTCTAAACATAAAAATTACTGAAGAACTTGCATGTCCTTATGTAAAAACCAGCTATTGTTCGTACTCAAATTATTATTAAAGGGTAATGGGAATTGATGTATACCAAAATTTAGTATAAAAAAAGAAGATATGCTGTCTTTCTTTTTTTATTTGTTGGCTCTATGAAAGATAATCAATATGTACAATACGAGGTATACAATTATGAGAAATATTGTTAAAAAAAAACAACTTAAAAATATATTGCAAAATCATTTAGAAAAAATGAAACAATCAAAATAATATTAACATACTACTACCAATAATAAAGAACATCATATGATGACAGGTGAACAATATGCAATCAATAAAAATACTCGAACTTTAAAAGTAAAATTTATTCCCGTTTTTCCAACTCAAATATTGGTTTAGTTTGTGTTGGTTGTCGCTCTACGATCAATTTTTTCATACTTTGGTATCATTAGACTGGGACCTACATTTTAATGCGGATTATTTTTTATCTGTGCATCTTATTTAAGTAATCTGCTCAAACAAAGTTTTAGATAAATATAACTTTCATTAAAACAGTTTTAAACATAATTAATGAAGGTGATATATGTTTTTATGTAAAAATATAAATCAGTTATTGTTCATACTAAAAGTATCAAAAAAAAAAAATAACGTAAATTGATGTATACTGAAACTTAGTTATAAAAAAAATATGTGATTTCTCTCATTTTTATTTATTTGACTCTATGAAAGGTAACCGTGTGGTTACTGTGACTAATGATCAGCGTCCTGCAATGCGGAACAGATAAGCCATGAGTAAACTATTCATGGATGTGCTATTCTGGGGAACTGTGTGGAAGTGGGGAACTACTATTGTGATGAAGCAGCCGTATGTAGAAGTCTGACTTGGCTCAGTGACGCTCTTACAGTTATATGAGACCAGGATCTGCAGCTTAACATGGATTCTTAACAACTGCAAACATCCATGGTCTCGAAACATGTGGCAATTTCACTACATTTAACAAAAAAGCCAAAATTTTATTATTTCCTCTTTCAGTATGTCAAACAAACTGAAATTTTAATAATTTCATCCTTGTACATTCATTTTACTTAAAAAAAAAATTATAATACGTATAATCTGTTATTTTATACATTTGAAATAATTAGTATCAAAGCATTTTTGTTTTAGATTTGATGATCAGCATTTCAAAGCAGTCCATTTTGGTAAAGAATGTGTCAGATAAAAAAATTACATTACAATGATGTAGAATCGTTGTAATACAATTAAATATTTAAAAATAAAATTCCAATATTTGTACACTTATCAACCTCTGTGTTTAACTAAAAATTTCAGTGTATAGAATGTTAACTTTGACAGAACGTGATTTTTACTCTAGAATAAATATCATGAAATTTAATGAATACACGTATCATGATTGTTAATAAATATCTGGTGATACTCCATTAACGGGATAAAAATGCTTTATTATTTTTTGTATTTTGAAGACAAAAATAAAAAAAAATAAACAAATTAATCTCATAGACAGCCAAAATAATAGAATGAATTGTTTCAGATGCTTTATAACCTCCTTTCGAAACAGACGTGCACTTATCCGTCAACATCCTGCATGTTTTCATGTGATTGAGTGGCCTTATCCTACCCAAACAATGTTTTTTTCTTTCCTCAGCAATAACTTGGAAACATAAATTCTGTTTAACCTACCATTTGCACAACCAGTATCTTAGAAAAAAGTCAATGGAATGAATAATCGCCAAGCGTGGAGATGAAAGGCTTAACATGCTGTGGTGGGGACTACACGTCAAACTCACCCTAATAAAAGAATCCCTCAAAAGAAAAGGGAAATTCGGGATAAGGATTCCGGGAATAAAGTGGATGATATTGCGTGGCACACTGTTGTGATTGCTTGTTCTCTTGGCATGAAGTCTTTGTTTTTTCCTTTGCCGTGTTGTGTTATTTTTTTCTGGTCGTTGTTTTCTTTTTTATATGATGTGCATGGTGGTTGATTTTTTTTTTCCTTTTATAAGGTATGATGAGTTAAGACATCATAATAAGATAGAGAAAGTTAATGCGTGTTAAGTTTGTTTTACAATTTTTAAGTAATTTGCCCAAACAAAGGTTTAGATAAATATACCTTTCAATAACACGGATTTTAAACATAAAAAATAATGAAGATCATAAATGTTCTTATGTAAAAACCAGTTATTGTTCGTACTAAAATTATTACTAAAAGATAAAGATGTAAAAAGATCAATAGATAAATATACATTTATGTATACCGAAACGTAGTAATAATAAAAGATATGTTTTTAATCATTTTTATTTATTTGGCTACAATAAAGCAACTCTTTCCGTTGCAAATATTGAAGAAATTACACTTTTTAAATACCTCTATAAATTTTAGTCTCTTACTGTTTATTTTCAAGTAAGAAATTTATTTTAGCAATACAGAATTCAGTAAATTAAATACCTCGTGTGACGCCAAAAAATAAATAAATAAAAAAATATTCCTGACATTTTGAAGGTCTTTTTAGACAGGCTTGTTTCGTCACATTTAACGTGAAGCAATGTACAATAGGAGCTTTACAAGTGTAAGATGCATTGGAGAAGAAAATAACAACATAAAAATCTTCCTTTTTATTTCAGAAAATTTTAAAATTCGTCGGTAAACTGAAGAAAATCTTTCAATTCTTCAAAACCTTTAGAATTTTTCTCTATAATTACGCAATTTCTAAAAATAAAAAATATTATAAAAATATAAAATACTATCAACGAATATTTATCATCAGTTGGAAAAGACATTAATATTTTATACGCATTTACATAAATAAATATATACAAAAGGGTAAATACCAACAAAAAAAAATATTTTCGTCTGTTTCAGTCCATTAGTTAGATACTTCTAGAACCCATTTGTCCTTCGCAAATCATAAGACATTGTCCAAATAATATTTGTTATATCTATAGAAATAACATACATTGGTACAATAGTAACGCTCTTTCGTATGACTACAGTAGTGTATGAAATACGTTATCACAGATGGGCCTCGCGGTAATGTTATTATTGTTCTTATCACCATGTGTTTACTTGGATGTAAGTCCACGTCTCGGCCTCACGGTGGCATGGATTATTTCTTCCGTCGGAATGGCAACCGGAAAGGAGGCCCCAAGCCACATATTGTTTTCATGGCAACTGGAAATCCTTCCCTGGGCTATTTTATTTGATGAGTTGCCCATAAGCTTAGCTTTTAATATGGAAACTGGTGGAAGAACATATGACAATTCTTTGGTATAGAAGAATCTACTTCTAATAAAAGAGGTATTTTCTTTTGGTATTAATTTTATTATTTGGTATTAATTCCTTTTTTTTTACTAGGCTTATGATGCTTTTATTGAATACTTTTATTATAATGTTTTTATTGCTATAATGAAAATAGCATATGAATGATAAATGATTTATGGAATGTTTAAAATATTATATATTTATATATGTAGATGGATTGTTTACATAGAATATTGTATAGATAAGATCTTAGAATTATATAGATCGATAGAGATCATTAAATTATTTTAAAGCAGTTATAATTATATTTAAAAAAAAATTATAAAACTTTTTTAAATACAACTTCAGTGTTGATGCTATAATATATATAGATATATAAATGCAAATAATTAATATGTTTTTTCATGTCGCAAATAAAAAGAAATATTTAAGTTCATTTATTTTCATAGTTTTAAAATTTTCGGTATAAAACTATCATTTCTCTTCTCCCAGAAGTATATTAGAATCTAAATGTTATAAGAAACATACTTATCAAATACAGTTAAAAAGTTTAAAATATATGAAATATTTTTTTAATTTAAAATGTACATGAAATTTTTATTATTTTATTATGAAATTATTGCAAAAACATCTCAAAAGCTTTGATTTTATGTTTACTCCAGCCACTGAAAAATGCAATCTATCAAAAACATATTTTTCATGAGTCCATCTGTAATTGCAAAAATTTTCCCAATGTAGCAATTACGAGATTTGCGAATAATTCTGTACATAGTTACTTGAGATATAAAGTAAAAATGAAAAGAAACAACTCCTTTTACGCATTCCCACTATACGGATTCATTAAGTTTTCATTTGGATAAATGTATTAATATATCAGAAATTCCTTAAAACATATTCTCGAACTCTTGCATTCCTTTTAATTTTAGACTGCATAAAATATTTACGTGACACTTTTAGTGGAGCATTTAATTTATTAAGAATTTACTGAAAACTGTTTGAAATGCCTTCACAGATTATAATTCAGTTAAGTTAAAAGCCATTATATGAATTTCTGGAAACGAATTTTATTTTTCTTTGAAAAAGCAGTTTTTTTGTCTAAGCCGTTGTTTAAAATGCTGGTCTGGAGGAAAAATTCCGTCGTATAATCTTTTCATTTTCTTTTCCCGAAATAGCTCCTTCTCTTTTGTTTGTAAAGAATTTTTAAAACGATTGCTTCAATCCTGATTTATTTCTATTATCCTATTCTCCAGGATAAACCCTTCCTTAAAAAAATTCCGGATGGATGAAAAAAGTATTCTGAGCCATCTGAGCCATATGCTACAAGTAAGTGAAATTTGCTAACGATTATGATTTTTTGAACAGCGCTTTTAAATAAGAACCCCTCAGTTTGGGGAGATGGGTCATTTTTTTAAAGCTAATAAATTTAAAAATGTAACGATAAAAACATTAATATAAATACAAAATTATTTTTTCATTTCCATTATTTTTTTCACTCATGATCTCTCTATTGCTTTAAAACTAAATATTTATAGCTTTAATTTGCAGAATCTTTAAAATTAATTAAAAATTTAATAATCTCCTCAAATATAGCTATGAATTATTAAAGTGAAGATTACTATTTTTTTTAATGCTGAAACCTAAATAATTTTAATCTACGAAACTATTTTAGTTTATTGCATATTTAGTATTGGTATTATTTCTATAGAATAACATTCATAGTATTGTAATTTTTGAAGGAATTATCCTTGAGGTGTCATATTTTGAAGCAGCCCCCGAATTCTCAAATTCAATGTAGGAACATTATGTTTTACAGCATTATGGTTATGGTTTATATGCTCAGGAATGTTAAAGCGGGAAAGCAAGAACTTTCTTGCCGCTCTGCTTAACTGGCTTCCAACCTGGCTCTCTAATATGAGAAATTTAGGTTCTAAGATTCCCCTTAGGTCTTCAGATTACCTTAGGTGCGAAATCTAGGTTTTAAGAATTCCTTAGGCGATAATTTTAGGCCCTAAACCTCCCTTTGAGGAAAGATGTAGCACAAAAATCTCCAGTACTAGGATTAATCAATATAAATCAATACATATTTCCTAATTTTTGATATAATATTATAATATTAATATATATAATATATGTAACAATTTTCTAATATAAAATTTTAAAATTCTTAAAATATATGATTTTTTTAAAATTTAATACATATCTGAAATTATTATTATTTTAATATAAAATTATTGAAAAACAAAAAATTCAAAACTTTGAATTTTATTTTTACTTCAGCAACTCAGAAAGGCATTTCATCAAAAATATATTCCTCATGAGTTTATTTGCAAATGCAAAATTTTTCCAATGAAGCAATTACGAGATTCACGAATGTTTCTGTACATAGTTGAGATATAAAGTAAAAATGAAAAAAAAATTCCTTTTACGCATTCACAATATGCGGATTCATTAACTTTTCATTTGGACAAATGTATTAACACATCAGAAATTCTTTCAAACAAATTGTCGAACTCTTGCATTACTTTTAATTTTAGACTGCATAAAATATTTACGTGACACTTTTAGTGAAGCATTTAATTTACCAAGAAAAGTGTTTCGAATGTCTCCACAGCTTTTAACTCAGTTAAGTCAAAGCCATTATATGAATTTCTGGAAATAATTTTATTTTTCTTTGAAAAAGCAATTTAGTTTTATTTTGTGTAAGTCATCGTTTAAAATGATCAGGAGGAAAAATTCCGTCGTATAATCTTTCCATATTCTTTTCCCGAAATAGCTCCTTCTCTTTTGTTTCCAAAGAATTTTTAAGCGAGTGCTTCAATCCTGATTTATTTCTATTATCCTATTCTCAAGGATAAACGCTTCCTTAAAAAAATTCCGGAAGGATGAAAAAAGTATCCCGAGCCATATTTCTTTGAAAGTGTTTCTTTCTACTCCTTGTTCTTGCTTTCTGCTACACCATTCACAACTCTAAAAAATCTCTCGCTGGATACAACTTTTTACATTATGCAACATCTGTTTTCAAAACGTTTTAAGGTATATCCAAAATTTAAAGATCCGCATTGTGTTAGTTGATATCAAATCTTGCAGATCCACTTTAAGACTACATCTAGATAAACCTCGGTTGGTTTCAAGGTATCATTTTTCATGCTTTAAAGCATCAATCATTTTCCTTTTTGTTTCTTGACAAACATAGCCGTACAAAAAGCAGGTGAAACATTCTTCTTTGACAGGTAATATAAAATTTTCAGAAATTTGCAAATTACACATTTTTAAAATTTCATAACTTATAACTTCATACTCTTTCAGATCAAATCATTTCTTACGAAATATCAAAAAGTATAAAAACCAGCCATTAACAGCAAACTATCAAATATCCAAAAGTCCTGATTCTTCTTGTTGGTGCAGTTCAACTATCGTTAATATATTTATGAGTTTGATCACATAAATATATTTTGAGTGAGCAAATTGCTTTTCGTATCCATCGAGCACGATGCAATCCCACTGGAATTCCAAAACGTATTCGGCTTCAGTGAATTCCTGCAGGAAATATGATAGCGAGCTTTTGCTTTATATTCTTTTAGATCCTGGAAATCCTCCAGCTGATTTTTTGTAAGCATAATCATATATGATACAATGTTGATGACTTTTTCATGAATTGAAACATCAGATATGGCAGTTGGAAAATTCCTGCGATCGAATGAGTTCGATGAATTTTTAGTTCGTTTGAACATCAGTATACCAGGCCTTGAATGCAGTGAACTTAACAACTGTATCACTCATAAATTGCTTACTAACAATAAATATCATTCTTGTTATCATCTTTTGTATTAAGTTTATTACTTTTACAGTGTCCCTCCATGATCTGTTTTATGCTGCATCATTTACAACACATTATACGGCAAGGAAACCAAAGGATTTCTTTATTATTTTTTTCTCTACAAAGGCATAATTATATTTGCCATTCTGTGTTTACTGAAGTTGTACTAGAACTCAAACATTTTATTTAATTAGTTACTATCCAGTATTCTAGTGTTTTATGAATAGCAGTAGCTATTGTTTATCCTGTTCGCGATGGAAGTTGTAGTTATAAAAATTATTGGTACAATGCCTTTTCCTGGAACATTGATTGATACTCGATCATTAGTTTCACAGATTTCCTTTTTTAAATCATTAAGCTTTATTTCTTTGCTTTTTTCATTAACAGACGCTAAATAGAGAAATCGTTCATATTATACTCTAATGGATCACAGGTTATTCTTTTAAGTATAATTGCGGAAAGAATAATTAATTTTGATCATTTTGCTACATCGAGAGTTGCAAGCAACATTAGAATATTTTTTCCTACCTCTGTTTTCGTGGTGAATCACAAGATAAATTTTGATTTTCTTAAATTGAAGAACATATGTTACTTCCTTATCTGTAATATGTAATATGTATTTCGTTATTACTTTTATAATTATAAACTTCTGAAAGATTTTACATTTGTTCAAATAGCAACAATTTTCACTCCTTCACACTCTTTCATTTTTCCTAAACTAGAACATTTTACAATAGACTTTGATTGAATGTTATTTACATTTTCCATTTTACCATGTCATCATTCTACATCTTAGATTTTGATCAGATTAAGGACATGGACATGACAAATACCAAACAGAACTTCAAAACAACTCTCCAACTTTTTTTTATATTTTAATCTTCCTCAGCATTTGACTTTATATATATTAAGAAACGTAACAAAATGTTTTATTAAAAGTAAAGATAATCCTAACATAAGTAACATCTAAGTATTTCTGATCCAAACTATACATGCAAAACCATCTCAGTTAAAAAAAAAAGGGGGTAGAGATGATAAAAAATTACAATATTTCAGGAAATATTCATTGAATAAATTATTAACTGAAGATCAGAACATATATACATATATATATATATATATATATAAAGGAAATGAAAGGATGTCAACCCTTCTTTAGCGAAGTTAACGTTTTTCTTGAAAGAACCAATGAGTTCTGTAGAGCTCAGAACTGCATGCTTTACTGCAGTAGGGAATTTTATTTTATCCAGATGGTCAACAATTGAAAAATGGTCTAGGAGTTTATCTCTTGTTATTTCTAGAATCATAAATCTTTCTTTCCTTGTAATGTTCATTTGAGTACGTTTCATTTTTAGAACAGGGTCGCTGATAAAGGATACAAACAAGCACAGCCTTTCCTTAAACTAAAAGAAAATTGAAAGAAAATAGACTCAGTTGAGAAAAAAATCGTGTAGCCTGTCTGTTAAGATAAAATATGTCTCACAGAAATACAATTTAGAGAAATAATTATGTATTTTGATGTAAAGAGGCAATTATAATAATTACCTTCTATATTTTTCAGCATTTGCATTTTCAACATAAAAATAGACAATCGTTCAAAAATTCCTTTAATCAAGAAAGAAATACAATTGTTCATTTTGAAAATTCAAATTGAAATTTCAAAGGAACGCGCATTGTCATATAGGATAGAAAGTGAAGCTTTTAACAAAGTGAAAGGTAAGGTAAGAAAGGTAGGAAATAAAGAAAGGTAATATTTTATGTAGTCCTGGAACTTTCTTTGATGTAATAAAAATAAATTCCATTATATATTGAAAATGAAAATAATATGTATGATACACGATACGATATTTCATATATTTAAAAAGCATTTTGTTTAAATTGTTTAGTAGTCGTCATTAATCAAATAGTTTATTTTATCATTTTTTTGTACCCATGTCTAAAATGTTTGCTTAGAAATAGGAGTTGATGCAAACAGATTTTCATGTATTTTTTTGTATTATCTATCAACAAACACACACAAATTTTTTTCATGGCAATTTTAAAATGGAACGTATATTTTCACAAGAAAAATTGTAGAGTTAAAAAATCACTGTAGATTGATCTAATCTTCTAATGGGCACTAAAATGAAATAATAAATAAATAAAATATTTTTTTCTGACATTTAAGTGCTTAGTTTTTCATTAAATTAAAAATGAATCATGTTTTCTTTTTTATTCTTTCATCGAAATCTGAAATCTTTCTGAAAAGTTAGCAGTTAATTTTTTTAAAATTGCAGTGAACGTATTATAAATCGAACTACAACAAAATCATCAACATTCCACAGTTTGATCTAAGTTGTTTTCTCGATTATAAAAAGTTTTAAAATGAAGTAAAATGTTTGTACAAAGCTCGTTTAATGATAGTTACTAAAACATATTTTGATATTTTAATAGCTATCAATAAATACACCTTTACAAAAATTTATTAAGGATGTTAAAGTTATTCTAATACAAAACTTGCTTAATATTTTGTATATTTAAAACTAACAACCTAAAAGTTTGTAATAATCAAATTTGTTGAGAAACTCTAGCTAGATTAACTTAAGAACCAAAATATTGGCATTCTCGTATGATATAAGACCAAACACTTTTAAATATTTTATTGCCCATTTCAAAATACAAAACGATAATTGTGAATTGGTTGAAAATCCTTTGAAACTACAGCTCTCTCGACGATTCAGTTTTATTGCTAAAATTAGGATTTTTCTTCTTTTCTCAACCTGAATTCCTCTCATGTTGAGAAATATCTTCCACACACATTGCGAAATCCAGCACTAAAATTTTAAGACCAATTAGCTAACACATGGGCGATATGGGAGCAGCCATCATTCCTTGTCTTTTGCGCAACAACAGTGGAGATAAATTGCTTTGACATAACACATTCGAAACATAACGTGGAATCTGATATTTACGATGTGGGATTCACGTATCCTTCATGTAATGTAAAAATAATTTATGGATATTAGTGATGCAGTGGATATTAGGTAAAAAATATTTTAAAGAAATCTAAAATCCCTTTTTTTAATTTTTTAACGTAAAACTTAAATACATTTTACTTAAATACCATACATTATTGTATTTGAAATTGCTGACATAATATCGGCAAAGTGCGTTTGGTAGTAATAAACGAGTTGTGTTTTTGCAGTCCAATAAATGCATACGCGTTTTTATTTTGAAATCTTTACCAAAACCTAGGTTTTCCTTTGTTAAGTAACCCAAAACGTTATCCAACCTTTCCAGAGTCCCTTTTATGAGATTTTTTTTTTATCAATTGAAAAATGCATGCAAATATAAATTAATATTTATCACTATGTATCAACGGTGGAAAAAAATTGTTTTTTAATCTCTCATTTATGATATTACTTTGTTGACTTTTTTTACATTTGAGATATTACAACATCTTTTAGAATTAGTACACATCTTTCTATAATACACGAACTATATATATATATATATATATATATATATATATATATATATATATAATATTCTAATAGTAAACTAATATATCCTTCTAGTTATAAAAGATTAAAATACAAACAATTGGGCACAATATTTAAATCACAAGATATGAAAGGTAAAAACAAATTAAGTAGTGAATAATTTTAAAATACACAAATTTTCTTCCTGAACATTAATAGAAATAAGATTTTACAGTTATAACAATGCTCTTGAATAGAATACCTTCTAAATATTCTTATGTTCCCTATAGGAAGGGGTAACGATAATATAAATAACGAACATATTTATAAAGTGTAAAATTCAATATACTGGTATTATATTATAATCAATTGACTTATTATATTAATATCGATATAATTTAAATGTAAACCGCAAAAATAATTATATCTTCAATATTTAAAATTAATTGCATTTTAAATCATGTATTTTGTCTTATTTAAAACTTTTAAACTCTCAAATGCTTTATTTCTATGTTAGAGCCTTGCCCATCTTAAAACTCAATTTCTTTAAGAATTGTCCCATAACTTTCTTTAATTTCTGAACAAACTAATTTTTACATTGCAAAAGAAAAAAATTTACAACAAAACCACGTGAATATTTTATTCAAAAGACAAAATTTAAATTAAATATGCAAGTGGTGAAAATTTTGCTTAGTTAATTAAGTACATGAATCAATCAATCTAATTTACATATATTTCCATTAGCAACATAACAGGCACTAAAATTATATATATTTATAGCTATTTATATTTCTTGAAAAAAGTAGTAATTTAATCTGTTCTTATTCTTATTCTTCAACATGTCCATCCTGCTTATCAGGTTTATCTCCCATCAAACAAGTCATTACCAGGTCAATAATGACACAACTACTAGCAAATTATACATCACTCATCACTTCATTACATTACATTACGTACATTAATTACTCTTTTATTACAAAGGTTTTCCACCTTATTTAACATACATAAAAATGTTATTATTTTCGCTTTCAGTCTGTCATCCAAAGCTTTAATTTCAATAATTACATCCTTGTAGCTTCATTTTATTTAAAAAAAATATAATTTTTATATTATGTACTGCTATACTTTTGAGATAATCAAAATCAAAGCATTTTTGTATTGTATTTGATGATCAGCATTTCAAAGGAGTCAATTTTAGTCAAAATTATATCAGATATCCAATATTTACAAAAACCTAAATCAATTCAATAATATAAACTAATATTTAATTGTTGTAATAAAAAGAAATATTAAAAAAAAATCCAATATTTGTACACTTATATACCTCCTTGTTTAACTAAATATTTCCATATATAGATTGTTAATTGTGTTAAAATGTGCTTTCTACTCTAGAATAAATAACATCAAGCACTATAAATATTTGTGTGTTGATTGTTAATAAATATTTGGTGAAATTCAGTTAAAGTTATCTTATTATTTTTTATTATATTGAAGAAAAAAATAAAGACATTAAACAAACTCATCTCATAAACAGCTAAAATAATAGAATGAATTGTTCTAGATGTTTTATAACCTCTTTTCCAAACAGACGTGCAGTTATCCGTCAACATCCAGCATGCTTCTATATGATTTAATGGCCTTATCCTACCCAAACAATGTTTTTTGTTTCTTTCCTCGTCAAAAACTTGGCATCATAAATTCCGTTCAACCTGTCTGTTGTGACTGAAAAACGTAACTTCTTCTTTGGTTATAAAACACGTTTATTAAATGCAACACAAGAAAGAAATGATGAGGCTATATACACATGAATCAATCCTTATACATGATTAACTTATATAATACGTACATCTTATTGATGAAAAACAATATCTTAACAGATTCTACATTCTGTGTTATTACTACGTATTAGAAATAGGAACCAAAACCAAAACCTTTTTTACTGTAGTTGCCAGGTTTCAAAAGTGAAATACGTGATACAGGAAATAAGAAACTTATTAGGAGTGGCAACATCCTCCCACCTTTTGTACTGCAGGCATATTTTGCGTAGAGCAATACAAAATGAAATCAATACATTTATATATATGCAATAGTAATGAAAATACAATATTAGAAAAACTTAAGTAGTAATTATTAATGAATAACTAATATAAAATTATCCATTTCACTGAAATTAAATTCATTAGTTCAGTCTATAAGTCCAATCTTTTCACAGGAACAATTTGTCGACCAAATCTTGATCGCTTTAAAGTTTCTAATTGTTCTTTAGGGGGATCTTTGGGTTCAAAAGATTGCTCATTCGAAACAGTATGCTGATTGTCATTATCAGAAATGTCGGAAGAATCTTTATCTCTTAATTAAATCTCGGAAGAGCTCAATTCCAAGGGATATATCCTTTGGATAGGACGGATAATTTCTCCTTTAGCCACACGCAATCTCGCCACTCTTTCGACGTTGTCTTTGCCTTTAAACAATTCGATGATACGCCCCAAAGGCCAGTTTAGCCGTCTTGTGTTGTCTGAGCCCACGAGAACAATATTTCCTGGTGACAAGTTACGTCGTTTTGAAAATGACTGTGGACTCCGAATAAGCTCTGATAAATATTCCTTCTGAAATCGTTGACGTAGTTGATAGCGTAGGTTTTGCAGATAACGAATGCGTTTACGTAGATGCTTAGCGTCTACAATGTCCAAGTCCATAGTTTCATTGCCTTTTATGTCTTGGATGAAGTCTGAAGGTTTGATAGCTCTCAACTCATTGGGATCATCGTAAATGCAAGTAAGTGGACGTCCATTAACGATGCTTTCACATTCGCACAGCAAAGTTGCCATTTCCTCGGAAGGTACAGAAACACGACCTAAAACTTTTCTTAAAAGTTGTTTGACAGTGCGGATCATTCTTTCCCACCAACCTCCATACCATGGCGCGGTTGGGGGACTGAAATACCATTTTATCTTTTGAATGGTACATTCAGCAATAATTGCTTGCCAGTTGAGTGTGTTGAGAGCTCTTGTTGTTCCCAAAAAATTAGTTCCGTTATCTGTATACATAACAGAACAACGTCCTCTTCTCGCAAAAAATCTCCTCATAGCTTGCAAGAAAGCTTCAGTAAATAGAGATGTCACTAATTCTAAGTGAATAGCACGGTAAACTGCGCATGTAAATATCACTATCCAAGCTTTCTGACCTCCTTTTAAAAGAACAGGACCTGCAAGATCAGTGCCCGTCACTTCAAATGCAGCAACACGATTAATTCTATTAGCAGGAAGCGGAGCGGGTCCGTCTGGTACCATAGGCCTTAATGTATATCTCTTGCACGTGACACACTTTTGTAAAACTTCTCTGACAATCCTCCGACCCCGAGGAATCCAAAAACGTTCACGTAGATGAGACAGAGTAGTTTGCACGCCAGCATGTTGAAGTTTCTGATGAATGTAATCAATAAGTCTTCTCACAATGGGATGATCTGGTAAAACGGTAGGTCGCACAAAATCTTCCGGATCTTCTCCTAATATAAGCCTGGATTTTACCTTCAATATCTTATTTTCTTCGTAAAACTGTATTGTTTGTGCGTATTTCTCCTGAATATCAGTTGGCCATTCTGACTGTATTATTCGTATCAGAGCTTCTTCGGCACTTTGAATTTCTTCGTATGACAGCTCTTTTGTCAGCTTGTGAGAACTTACCCTAATATTCTGGCAAAATCTCAATATCCAAGCTATCATGCGTATAATTCTTGGATAACTCGAAAAATATAGAAGTCTGTTTCCAAAATGTTCTTTGGTATCAATATTAAGATTTACAACAACAGACTTTCGTCGTTCTTTCATTGCTTCTTCAGGAAGAGTTATCTCAGTGTAAGGCCAAAAATTCTGGAGGTTCGTAGAGCCATTTTGGGCCCTCCCACCATCTACTTTGTAAAAGTTCAAACCAATTACATGATCGCGAAGGTAAATCAGCTGGATTAACATCTCCTGGAACAAATCTCCAATCTTCCATCTTTGTGAGTTCTCGTATTTCCTTTACTCTGTTACCCACAAATGTATTCCAAGGCTCTGTATTAGTAATCCATCCCAGAACTATCATGGAATCTGTCCAGAAATATGTCTTCAAAGGCAAATCAAGAGTTTCTAATATTGTCGAAGCAATTCTAGCTCCAATGGCCGCTCCTAAAAGCTCTAATCTGGGTATTGTTGGTCTCTGAACAGGAGCTACTCTAGCCTTCGCTGAAATCAATGAGACTTTCACCTCTCCTTCATCTTCACATCGTAGAAAAGAACAGCAGGCATATCCATGAGCCGAAGCATCAGTGAATATGTGTAAAGTAGCTTTTTTGAAATTTCCGTACAATATCCTGAGAGGAATTGACATTTCTCAATAATAGCAATATGTTTAGCCCATCGTCGATAGCGTAGTTGCATATCAAGAGTCAACTCCTCGTCCCAGTCCAATTTATTACGCCAGGCTTCCTGAAGCAATAATTTGGGCAATAAAGTCGCTGGTGATGTGAAACCAATAGGATCATATATACTATTTACAATGGAAAGTAATTTCCTCTTAGAAATATTGTCACTTATTCCCATATCTATTTCAAGACTAACACAGTAGAGTTCATCGGTTTCTGTGTCCCACTTCAGGCCAAGCACATTTTGAGTTTCTGAATGCTTCGTTCCTGTATGAGCCCAAAATCTTAATTCAAACGACGCTGCATTCATTATTTTCATCGTTTGTGCCTTAAACTCCAACAATTCTTGTTGGTTTTCAACGCTGATCGTTAAATTGTCCACATAGAAACCTCGCTTAAGTTTCTTGACTGTCGCTTGAAGAGATTCAATTTGATATTCAGTGGAATCAAGATGATGACGAACACTAGCATTCAGGAGGAATGGACTTGATGTCACTCCAAAGACAACTCTACAATGTCGAAAGAATTCCAATTTGGTCCGATCTTCGGTATTCCACCACAAGAATCTCAAAAAATTACGATCTTCAGGTCTGACACTCAATTGTAGAAAAGCTTGTTTGATATCAGCAATCACTCCTATAGCATTAGTGCGAAATCTTATGAGGAGTGGAGAAATTTGTTCTGAAAGGCTGGGTCCGGCGCTTAAACATTCGTTTAGAGAAGAATATCCCGGTTGTTTGAAGGATGCATCAAAAACTGGGCGAACCTTAGTTGTAAGGCTTGATGATTTGATAACGGGTCTATGAGGAAGATAATGGCCTGGCATCGAAATTTCATTCTCCGGTATAGTTTCTATTATACCCTCTTTCTGCCATTGCCTCAGAACATCGTCGTAAACTTCGTAGATATTTTCTTTCACTAGACGTTTTGTAACTCAGCGTAGTCTAGATTCAGCCACATCATACTTATCATAAACAGGTGGGTGACCAGCCAGCCAAGGTAATGCAACTTCTGTTCCGGAGGGAGAAAGATTTAACTCTGCAACTAAACTCTTTTCAATATAGGATCGATGTGATCCATCATCCATTAATGCTCGAACACAGACTTCTTTTCCCTTGTGTCGTAGTCTGACGATGATTGTTTTGAGATATATTTCATATTCCGAGGAATGATTTGTTAACAAAATTTCTGTAGACTTAGCTTCCTCGTCAGCTACTTTTCTCTTCGGTAAAGAACTATTACCTTTTCTTAAATCAGGGCAAAGTAATGCATAATGCCTCCGTTCACAAATCAGACATCTAACGTTGCTATGGCACTTTTTGGCCATATGACCAGGCTTAAGGCAAACTAAACAGCATCTCTTGAGCATAACTTGTTTCTTTCTATCATCATAATTCATGTTTGAGATTTTCCGACATTCTTGACTTGGGTGAGAACGATCACAGAAAACACAATTATTTTCCCCAGCAGAAGAATTTGCAATTAAAGTTGCAGCAGTAGGTTCATCTTTGTGCACTTGTTTATGGGTGTCCTTTCGTTTTATCCCATTTCCAAATGCAGTTTCAGCTAGAACACGATGTTCTTCGCCTTCTACTTCATGACGCAAGAAAGA
Organism: Caerostris darwini; assembly: GCA_021605075.1. Classification (NCBI taxonomy): domain Eukaryota; kingdom Metazoa; phylum Arthropoda; class Arachnida; order Araneae; family Araneidae; genus Caerostris; species Caerostris darwini. Next base: position 830 of record BPLQ01005576.1, on the reverse strand, counting down.
CATAAGATTTTCTAGAACCTTCTCTGTCGTAAGAATAGAATCCTCTTTACTTCTCTGTTGAGTCTATGTCTATCCCAAGCTTTTAAAATTTCTACTGGAAGACAAGATTCAACAACAGGATACAACATTGCTGCATAATTGGAAGTTGTCACACCTAATGTCTCTAATGCACGTAAATAGGAGCCAAGCTTATCGTATAAATCACTTAATTTTATGTTCGTCTTACTGTTGACTAGTGCCAAAAGATCTCGGATGTAAACTTCAATTAATAAATCTTTCCTACCAAATCGGGATTTTAAATGTTCAATAACTTTTGAATAATTTTCCTTAGATGGTGGATAGCTTTCAACAATATCACGAGCTTTCGTATTTGTTTTTAACGATGACAGCAAGTATTGAAATTTATCTTCCAATCTTATACTTTCATCTTCGTCAATACGACAAAATTGTCCCCAAAACACAACCCATGATCTAGGCATTAGATCATATTCTTTTGGACGTAGTTTTGGCAATTGCAAATTATCAGGTGTGCATTTATTAGAAACTACAGAGGAAGTTTCATTTTGTTGGTTATAATACTTCTCGTATATAACTCGTATTTCCGTAAATCTGTCTCTGTACGATTCCACCGTATCATATTCTTCATCAGTTAAATCGATCAAATCTTTGATTTCTTCATCAACTTTAAATAGACGTTCAGCTTTCTCATTAATTTTATTATACTGAACATGAATGTCCTTTTCTATATCAACCTTACGATGAATTTCATCGAATATATTTGCTGATACTGTAAAAGACGTCGTAAATTAGTTCTTTCATTACGTAATTTA